>CM075193.1:3490000-3530000 GCA_037577475.1 Chaunax sp. Z400
CTCTTCTGTGCCTGGATTTCTTCAACACTGGCTTTGTTTTCACCTAATGGACAAGAAGAAAAAAATAAGTTGATAATCTGTGTCAAAGGATGCAGATACTCCATGTATTGATGAGCACAGACCAAAACCACTATCCTATCAGAATAATAGCAGAATGACGAAAAGAGAGGAAAAAAGAGGAAAATGGTGAAATCAATTATGAGATGCACACATTTACATGGAATTCTGTCCAGCAGGTTGAGATTTGGACAGTCAGACCCTGTTACATAGGAACATATGGGATGTATGGACAGATAAGGGTAGCCTTATATGACCCCTTTAGAGGGGTGTAAAAAGTAAAGCATAGTTTCATATAGGCTACATTACAAAAGCTGCAACACAAAACAAGCTGCTTTCCAACCAATAGAGCTTGAAGAAGAATTAAAACCAGTCGTGGGAATTAATCTGGGAATCTGACAGGGAAAGATGGAGGAAGATGCTGACAGTGGAAGAAGTGTCTCCATTTCCTCTAAGAGACAAAAACTCTTTCAAAAGAGACAAAATCCACATCATGTGAGAGTAAAAAAACGCTTTTCCATCAACTTTTTCTTTTATGATACTGAAAAATCCTCCTAAAAACACGCTAAAGGAAACTGAGTCTGACAGTGAAGCTAAATTTGCAGGAGATGATTGTCCATCATTAAAGCTGTGTCTGAACAGACCAGAACATCTTTGGTATGGATCCACTGATCATCAGAGATATTGATCAGGTGTCTGTGACCAAAGAACAGAAAATAAGCAGTCTCCCAAGTCATAGTCACAAAGCTTTGTTGACACACCTAAGATCCTCCTTTAAAACATGTTCTTATTCTTTTTTTTAATCCTTTTATTCTTTGTTTTTATTGCTTTATTTTATGGTATATCGTCTTTTTATTGCTTCACTGTCTTCATTCTCTTTTTGTATTTACTGACTTATTTTGACTTTCTCCATCTCTGTCGTCTCATTTTCATCATCAGCTGTTTATCCTTTTGTTTTTAAATATATCCTCTGTGTCATGTATTTATTTGGCCTTTTTGTTGTTCTTTTACCTTCTGAGTTTCCTGCCTCAGCTTTATTTTTCAAAACACTTTGTAAACATTTGCTTTTAAAGGCGCAACATAGATAAAGTTATTATTATTAGGGCCCGAGCACAAAGTGTGCGAGGACCCTATTGTTCTGCAAGGAATCATTATTTTTTCCTGAAATGAATCGCCTTTTTGGGGACTTGCCCCTCCTCAAAAACTCATGAAAGTTGGCGGAAAAATTAGTCGGGTGTGAAATTTACGTGTGACATGGTGATTGGAAATGGGCGTGGCAAAATGGCTCGCTAGCATCCCCTAACATTCAGCCCCTGCCTCCAGTTTAACGTACATGTACGAAACTCAGGACACAAATGTAACTGACAGAGATCAACAAAAAAGTCTCTGGGAGCAATACCTTCAAACAAACAGGAAGTCGGCCATTTTGATTTTTGTGACCATTTTTTGTCATTTTTTGAAAATCACACAATCAAACAAACTCCTAGAGATTTTACCCGATCAACTTCAAATTTGGTCAGTACTATCTAAACCCCATGAGGATGAAAAGTTGTTAAAATCCTGAGTTTTCGTTGAATGGTGTGGGCGTGGCTATGCGTCAACTTTCATCAAATTTTGATGTTTGGCCATGAAACAGAAAGTTGTCACATGTGTTCAGAGAACTGATCAGTCCTCATCCCCTGATGTCTCCATCAAACATATTTAATAAAACACATGACTGTAATGTAACTTTAGATACTAAAAAACAACCCAACAACAAACAGGACTTTTTAAAAATATTTTCTATCTTTTTATTTTAAGTCCAGAAGTTAAAAACAGAAAATTTGTGTGGCTGGAGGTTTTTTTCAGTCCTACAGACCCAGATCAGGACCAGGTTAGTATCTGCTCTCGTATCTTCACGAAGACCAGATTCGGGTTTACACCTAAAAGTGAGACCAGTTTGTTTGATCTGACTTTTCTGGTGTCTCCAAATCTTGACGCTCAAACAGGGTTTTTTCCCGGTTTAGGCTGTCCATCCGGACGAAGATACAAAAACCAATGACTCTGTTCCTGACTACAGGTCTGGGCTCTAGAAAAATCTCCTGTACCACTTCTTCTTCTTCTTCTTCTTCTGGATCTGGGCCTCGAGCTCTACCAGCTGCGACGTCATGACCCTCTCCTTCTCCTCCCACTCCTGCTGATTCCTCAGAAGATCCTTTTTAAGGTTCTCTGTCTCCTGAAGGTGTGACGACCTGTCCTCCTGCCAGTGGACCCGATTGGTCTCCACCTGTTGTTCAGCCTCCTTCAGAGCAGCTGTAAGGGTGTTGAGCTGTTTCTGCTCCTCGAGCTGAGCCACAGATCTGGATTTCTCCATGTCGTCAAGCTGGGTTTTCAAGTTGGTCTCCTTCTCCTCCCACTCCTGCTCCTTCTTCAGCAGAGTCTTCTTCAGAGCCTCTGTCTCCTGAAGGAGGGACGATTTCTCCTCCTGCCATCGGATCCGATCGGTGTCCGACTGACACTCAGCCTGCTGCAGGGAAGCCTTAATGGTGCTCATCTCCTTCTTCTGCACCTCAAGCTGAGCCTCATATCCACCAATCTTCTCCATCAGGGACGTCATGGTGCTCTCCTTCTCCTTCCACTCCACCTCCTTTTCGAGCAAACCCTTTTTCAGGGCTTCTGTCTCCTGAAGGAGAGACGAGCTGTAGGAGGTCTGTTGCCCAAGGTTGGTCTGAATGCTGCACAGCCTCTCACTGAGGGTTTCCAGCTGTGACTTCAGATCCTTGATGTCCTCTGAGGAGTTCTCCTGATTGGTCTGAGCCAGCTGGGCTTTGAGACCAGAGATCTCCTTCTCCATCAAGTCCTTCTCTTGGAGACACAAGGTGCCGTCTGTCTGTCGTTGAACCTTGTTTAGGAAAATCGACAACATCTCCACCTCGATCTCGACGACGACTCTCCCCACAAGTCTTCCTTCGGACAGCCTCACTGAACCGTCCGTCAGCTCCCTCCTCAGTTGTTGCTCCATGTCACCGAGGTTGTTCTCGGCTTTCTGACTGGTCGTCTGTTGTATGTTAGAGTTTCTCTTCTGTCCTTGTTTGTTCATCTTTGTAGTTGTATCTTAGTTTAACAGTGAAAAATGTGCCTGAACCTGGTTGTTTTATAGCATCCCGACATTCTAGGAAGGACATCATGACATCATAACCTCTATGGCTATCCTAGCAACAACAAGATGAAAGCCAATAGAGGTTATGATGTCATCATAACCTCTTGGCTTTCATCTTGTTGTTGCTAGGATACCGGTTTGTACCTGTTGTGCAAAACACACACTGATTATTATTCCTCATACTAATTGATTTTACTACTTGATTGACTAGTACTACTACTACTACAATTAATACTGCTAAATAAGTATCTAGTTATTAGGACCCTATTGTTCTGCAAGGAGTTTTTATTATTCTCCATTTTCTGCCACATGAATCGCCTTTTTGGGGACTTTCCCAAACTCAAAAACTCATGAAAGTTGGCAGAAACATCAGTCATGGTGAAACTTTAAGTATGATATGGTGATTGGAAATGGACGTGGCAAAATGGCTCGCTAGCGCCCCCTAAAGTGCAGCCCCTGCCTCCAGTTTAACGTACATGTACGAAACTCGGTACATATATGTAACTGACAGAGATCAACAAAAAAGTCTCTTGGAGAAATACTTTCAAACAAACAGGAAGTTGGCCATTTTGATTTTTGAGGCCATTTTTTGCCATTTTTTGAAAATCACACGAACTCCTCCTAGAGATTTTTCCTGATCGATTTCAAATTTGGTCAGTACTATCTAAACCACGTGAGGATGAAAAGTTGCTCAAATCCTTAGTTTTCGTTAAACAGTGTGGGCGTGGCCAGGCCTCACATTTCGTCAAATTTTGATGTTTTGCCATGAAACTGAAAATTGTCATAACTTCATTGTCTAAGGTCCAATCAGTACAAAACTGCAAATGCTGGTTAAGAGTCCCGCCCTTAAGACATCCACATGACAAAATTTAGCTATAGTCATAGCGCCACCTAGTGGCAACAGGAGATGACATATTTTACGTTTTGATACACTACTAATGGGCAGTTGAACATGTTGGCTTCAAATTCAGTGAGAACAGCAATAACAAGCTGGTAATGCAGGATTCTGAAGCTTGTGTGTTTTCGTGCAAAG
This sequence comes from Chaunax sp. Z400, assembly GCA_037577475.1. NCBI lineage: Eukaryota > Metazoa > Chordata > Actinopteri > Lophiiformes > Chaunacidae > Chaunax > Chaunax sp. Z400. The sequence goes on from CM075193.1 coordinate 3,494,230, forward strand.
TTGTAGGCGTGGCTGTGCGGCGAATGTTGATGTTTTGCCGTGAAGCAGGAAGTTGTTATAACTCTGCTGTCAATGGTCCAATCTGCCCCAAACTTCACATGTTTGATAAGAGTCCTACCCTGAACACATCTATATAGATACATTTGATAATAGTCACAGCGCCACCTAGTGACAACAGGAAGTTATATACTTCAGAATTTGATGTACTACTATCAGGCCGTTCACCAAAATGACCTCAAATTTTGTCAGTAAAGCCATAAGACCTCCATGAAGCATTATTGTAAATATTGTGACTTTGGGTCACATGGCGGCGGCGCAACGTTTGATGTTCGCCATCAAACAGGAAGTTGGTGTTGAGAGGCCAGGGAAGCTCAGATGCTCACCAAAATTGACACACTCGTCAAAGGTGGTACTACTTACGATCTTGCATGGTTTACAGGATCGGTTGTGGTAAAATGGCTCCACAGCGCCCCCTGGAAAACTTCAAATAAGCATTCCTGAGTCTGTGTTTAACCTACATGTATGAAATTTGGTAGACATGTTTAAAGTCCCACCCTGAAGACATCCACACAACAGTGTTGAGTAACAGTGATAGCGCCACCTGCTGGCAAATGCAAAAATGTCTCTTGTGACCATTTTTGTTTGATTTTGATTACAAAGACGAGTCAAAATTGGGTGCGAGGGCTGGATGGATGTTTTTTTTTTTACTGTGAAGCACTTTGTAACTTGTTTTTGAAAAGTGCTCTATAAATAAAGTTATTATTATTATTACATGTCAGTGATCAGGTTTGTTGGCCTCCTCCTGCTGCTGCCTCTGGATCTGCTTCCCATGCCATGTTCTCTGCCTCCCTTTAAGTCCTCTGAACGTCGCCGGGCTGCTTTTCACATCCTACACACACACACACACACACACACACACACACACACACACACACACACACACACACACACACACACACACACTCACAGAGGTGACGCTGTAAAAATACCTGGCAACCTGCCGCCGGGCTGAGTGGATGTCTGGGTGCTCTGCAGCGACCAGACTGTGGGCACATACACAATCACACACCAGGCAAAATATGAACACGCATAAAACCAAAACAATAAACATGTCACACAGACAAACACAGGTCTAAACTATAGAATAACTAAAACACATACAGCGGGGAACACATTCTGTCAATTTGGACCTACAAATAAGAAATAATAAACTGCATCTGCATACAGATACTCAATTAAAATACACACACATTGAAATATAGAACTGAAAACACACACACACACACACACACACAGACACAAACACACACTCGTGCAGACGTGGGCATGGTGGTGAGGTAGCCTAAATCAGCGTGGGAAAGTCTTCACACACTTGGCAAGCAGAGCAGCGTGGGTTTAAGGCGGAAGGTGCTCGGTTCACCCTGATGGACTCATGGTGTGAGGAGTTTGTGTGTGTGTGTGTGTGTGTGTGTGTGTGTGTGTGTGTGTGTGTGTGTGTGTGTGTGTGAGAGAGAGAGAGAGAGAGAGAGAGAGAGAGAGGTGGGGTCTACCCAACTGATTTGAATCCCAACTGGTCCTCCGCTGTAGTTCTGCACACATGTGTGTGTTGTACAGTGTGCAGAGATGTGGAGATGTTTGTGATCAACACACAGTCAAATTGATTCTGTGAGTCTTTGTGTGAGTCTTTGTGTGAGTCTTTGTGTGAGCAGGACACCGATCACTGAATTACAGATGAATTCTGACAGTTCAACAGCTGACGGCGTGTCGTGTCCAGAAGAACAGACACCTACTATGGCTCAGCATAAAGCAGAGCATCTTCATCTGAGCTCCGGAGGGAGCTTTAAAGGTGTCACCCTGGGGTGCATTTGGGTGAACACCCAGTCTATCTCTGACCTTTGTAAAGGGGTAGGGTGGCTGTTGAAGTGCCAGTATTATTTGGAAACTTCAGGACAACTACACACTACCATGGTGCCCAGAATAGTGAGAGACGTTCTCCTCATCGAGACACTAAACCTGTGGATGTTTTATACAATCCAGAGAACAAGACAAAGATTTTAAAACACCTCTTTTGTCCACCTATTACACGTATTACACATATTACAGCTAGTCTGAGTCTGGATGAGTGAACAGGGATGGTGTGTTGGGTATTCTAAAGGTTAGGAATAAATGATAACTTTTATTAAATTTGAATGTGATGGGACTCAAATCTGTCCTCCTCATTTAACCATCAGATGAACCACCCTGACCTTTAAAGTTTTCCATATGGATGGGACAGTGTTTTATCCTGGTGAGTAGATGCATGGAAATTCCACAGCAAAACTGACTATCAGGCCTTTATATGATGAGATGTTCTACACCTGTTATATAGACATCAATTATGTGCCGTTACATGGATCAATAATTACCCTTTCACCTTTATAGGTGATGCGCAATAAAGGAGTAACAGTCCCACCTTTAACAGGCTGTGTAAACGGGGCTATAGACAGATGTTAGAGCGGTAAAGTTTATAGTAAATCACTGAGGAACTGGTGGAAAGGTTGAACATTTATTTACCTTAAGAAACATTAGAAATGTATAATTTCTCATTCAGCACTGCCATTAAATGTCTCAGGAGTGACATGCACTGTAAGTTCATAGCAGATTTCACATTTGTTTCGCATCCAGGCAGATAGTTTAAGCTCCTACAATGGAGCTGAATGGAATTTAATGATTGGGGTTTAGAAACACGAGCAAAACAACAGAAAAGAGACATTTCTGTTCACAGTCTGTGCCCCTCAGGATGATCCATAGACCTCATTCTGAACAGACGTAGTTCTGGTTTGGATGGAAGAGAAAAACAGGAGCTTCATTTTTAAATAATGCTTAAATGATGCTTCCTGTTATAAAACCTGCACAAATTCTAAATTCAAAATCAGTAGGAACGATCTGCAGCTCTGACGCCTCTGTTTGCTTCTTGATGACACGGTGGAACCTAACAGGCAGCGTGACGCGACAATGACATTAGTGAACACACAGGACACCATGAGGCGGCTGCAGGCCTCACATTCCTGAGAGGACGACCACCAAATGGGCCTGATGCTGAGTAGAGCAGCATGTGTGACATCTCTGACAGACGCACCACACACACACACACACACACACACACACACACACACACACACACACACACACACACACACACACACACACACACACACACACACACACACACACACACACACACACACACAGAGTGGTCCCATGATAATTAAAGGGAACATTTTTCTCAGCTGTGTGACTATTGGCTGCTCTGGTCTCAGCTTCTGCTCCAGTAGATCAGTAGGAACAAGAGAAACTGGCCAATTTGAAAATTTTCCCACAGTTTGTGTGATTTTATAGCTCAGATGAGAAGTGAAGAAATGAGACAGTTAAAGCCTTTTTTGCTGTTTACACTGATCAGAAAACAGCAGATCTGTGACCTGCAGTGTTAAAGAGCCGAGACGGAACGTGAGAGCAGAACCTGGAGGCAGGTTAGGGTTAAGTGGAATGAGCAGTGAGAGGGTGGGAGAGAAGATCAGGCTGTGAGAGAGAGAGAGGGGAAATAAATTGAAAAAGCAGAGAGTAATACAGGGTCTTGCAGGAATTTCTTCGTAGAGGAAAAGAGAAAAAAAAAAGCGGGCTGGTGGAAAAGGGAGACGCGGCATCGTGTTCACTGCTGTTGTGTTTCTTTCGGTCCCCTTCTTCAAAGGGACTCTGGCCCTGATGGCTTTACCATACGCTGCTCTGGGGGTTAGAGCTGGAGCACGACACTGCACAGTATACCTGCAGGACTGGAGCTGCAGCGAGCGGCGCTCAGGACGGCCCAAGCAGGACTTCAGCTGCAGGCAGCTTCAGCGCGGCGCTGCAGGTGAACCTGCAGGAGTCCAGCCGGCTGATGACGGAGGGATGGAAAGACCAGCGCTCCTCTGGACGGTGTGTGTTTAAAATGAGTCGAGTGAAGAGATGACAAAGTGTGACACAAAATCTGCAGCCGAGAACTTGAAATTCACAAGTGAGACAGAGGAGGAAGAGCAACGGAGCGTAAAACACCCTCAGCACAGTTTTCACACAGTTATGAGAGTTAAAGAAACATTCATGTTGAATTATTGTTGTGTTTACTGTTATATGCAGATGAATATAATAATATAATCATTAAAAACTGCTTTAAATTCCAATAAACACTGTGTGAGGAAGATGATGATCTTACAGCTGTTGAACAGATTTTTCCATTTTTAACAATAGAAAGAAAATTGTACATATTAGTGAAAAGCCTCTGAGGCTTGAGCCAATCAGCAGGCGTCTCCCAGAGCAACACGATGCACCACTGAGTGAAGGGTGTCAGTCTGTTTAATACTAACACTGGATGCTCTTTCCATCTGAGTTTACAGCATTAACCAGTTCACCCCAAAAATAAAGGTTATTGAACGTCTCAACTGATTAATCATTTCTGGAGCTTCATGACAAAACAGTGTTGCAGCAAAATGGTTTTAAAATGTAGGAAAACTGGCCTTAGATAATGACATTGAAACAGAAGATAGGAAGATGATCTGAGTCAGTATTCTGCACAACCTTGACCTCTGACCTCTGCACCCTGACATGGATTAATGGAGGTGCTGAATCCATCAGGAGGAAACTCTCTGCCTCCTTTATGCTACAGACAGATGTAATGTAATGATGTTCTTCTCGCTGTTGATGCCCTGTTTGGTCACCAGGCCATATTTAGGCAGCCCCACAGTGGAATGCTCTGAGGTGGTACTGGGGTGTCTGAAGGGGCCGCAGGGCTACAGGCTGTCAATCAGATGCTTTATCTCCGCTCCACCCTGTCGGTGAGCCTGTCACCCCTGGGTGGCGACAGAGGAGGTCGCTCATATCTGAGACAGGCTGATAACCCCAACGACCCACAGAGCAGAGACCCTCGCTGTCCAGCACCCCCCCCCAAAACACCTTCTCATCTTCCTCTTCTGGTCAGTGTGGGAGCGCTCAGACTGAAGGGAGGTCTACGCCCAGCTATAAACGGTTCACACAGGTTCAAGCAGTTTAGACGTGACAACAACGAGCCAAACGAGCCAAATGTTCAAAAAGCTGAAAATATTCCTGAATAAATTTCTTTATCAGGAACTGATAAAGTTCCTGGACACAGTTACAGGAACTGGTTCCAAAACTCAGATTCCATCAGAATCGTTAAGAAAATTTAATTTCAATCCTGCTTTTCAGCTCCTAAATAAATTTCACTGTCACCATGTTGAGTTTCAGTTTCAGTTTCAGTTCAGCTTCTGTATTTTCCACCTCACAGGTTGGATGGGTTCTTTTGAGCCGGGCTCCATCATGGACCACAGCACACAGCGCTCAGAAGTAAATGACTTTGAGATCTCAGAACTTCTGGAGTCATGGATGACATCATCACAGCTGCATGAAACCATCGCATGTTTGTTTTTGGTTGCTTTGGAGAATCCTGCAACGCTTTTCTGCTGCGGAGCTCCACAAATATTTTTTGGACCAAGAAACTTCACCTGAGTTTCCATCAGCTTTGTGGTGAGTAGAAAACTGTTCCTTTAATTTTGTACAGAGCTAAACTGAAACCCCCCCCCCCGGTCCCATCTGTGTGCTGGATGTAAACCGATGATGGCCATCATCATCATCATCATCATCATCAAATATCGTCGGAGTCTGTCCTCATCCAACCTGTTCTGTTTGTTCTCATTTGGACACTGAAGCCTCTCCATGTAGGACCTCTGTGTGGGTTTGTTCTTATCAGCTGACTGAAATAGCTGCCAGAGTTAACAGGGAGCTCAGTCTGACACCTGGCCTGTCTGAAAGCTGATGCAGCGTGAGGAACCTTCATCAGTCAGCATCACCTCCATCTAATATGATTGAGCTGCACGTGTCAGTCACAAATTAATGGGTATGTAACAGAGTCCCCCCCCCCACCATGACGGCCACCAGCCTGAAACAATAGGCTTTGTTTTAATGGACAGCCTTGGTGTCCCATGATGGTGTCAGCTGATATAAAGCAAAACACTGAATAAAACATTTACAGTATAATCAGTATTTCTGCAGTACAAGGCCAAAGTGCAGTATCTGCAAAAATACTTTAAAAAAAGTGTAAACATCAATAAATAAATAAAAACGCCTGCAGCAGTAGAAGAACAACACTCTAACAGATAGAAGAGGAGATACGACACTTTTAATTGGGAGTTAAAAAATAGTTGTGAATAGTATAACTACACAAACACCAGTGTAACCAGTACACACATTCAGAAGCGTAAATTAAATGACATTAATTACAAGGCATTATGGGTAGTTTTGTTTGTATTTGCAGCAAATTCTCCATGTTCAGTCTGAGCAGATAACATTTCTTAAACTGGTCTCATCCCCCTTTAGAAAACTGATCAGTGGTCAGCTAAACGTTTTCTCTCTCTCTCTCTCTCTCTCTCTCTGTGTGTGTGTGTGTGTGTGTGTGTGTCTGTCTGTGTGTGTGTGTGTGTGTGTGTGTGTGTGTCTGTCTGTGTGTGTGTGTGTGTGTGTGTGTGTGTTGGGGGTGGGAGCGGGCCGTACCAGTTGATACATCTGATGTGAAATGAGTTGGTTCTCTGACAGGAGCTGTCACTGGAATAGCAGGGGGGTCCTTATCAATCAACCCCCCCCAGCTGCCAATCAAATCCCCTCACCGTGGCAACCAGGGCCCAGTTATCTACACAGCTGTCAGCTCTCTCTCTCTCTCTCTCTCTCTCTCTCTCTCTCTCTCTCTCTCTCTTTCCCCCGAGTTTGGACTTAAAAAGGGACAATATGGAGAATGAAATGAAAAATATGATCAAAACAAGTATTGATCAAACTGATATGGGAAGAAAATTCAGAAACTGTGAGTAGAATGAGGAGGACAGCCTGTGATAATGATAATATATATATAAATAATGATTATTTCACCAGCTGATTAGAGAAGAGAGAATAATGTCCAATGTGGAATAATCAATAAAGCTGATTGGTCAATAGTTCCTGAGAATTCCAGCAAATCTTCTTCAGGTTTTTACCTTAAAATTGGTCCAAAATAAAATAAAATAAAATAAGATAAATATATATATATATATATATATATATATATATATATATATATATATATATATATATATATATCTCCATCATTAATACATCCATCATTAATAAGTGGAGATTATGGGTTGATGCTGCTAAAAGCCCCGTTAACACAGCCTGATGAAGGTGGGGCCGGTTCACCTGTATTCTACCCCACCCTCCTGTATAAATGGATAAAAAAGGTAATTGGTGGGTCTGACGGCGGCGGAGGTAACAGAGCCGAATCAGACGTCTGTCAGGAGGAGGCTGTGGCCCCAAAATAGGGGTGATCCAGGAGCCCCTGACCCTCCCAGCAGAGGATGACATCACAGGTAAGTTATTGTTTTCACCAGGTTCTTTCATTGTTTTCACAGCACCGCTAGTCTCAGGTTGGTGTGATCTCTGTGTGGAAAAGGTTCATGTTTAAGAAAGAAACATAAAAATCCAGGATCCGCCTCAAAATCTAATCTCTTCTTTATTCCAAGGACCATTTCATTCAAACAACTTTATTTATCCCACCAAGTCATTATGTGCTGACATAATCTGTTACATTACAGCACTAGTCAATACATCAATACATCACCTGCTGGTCAGCGGTTTTTATCTGTGCAATTTTGGAATAAAGAGAACATGTTTTTATGTTTGTTTGAGGTGGAAACAGGTGGAGTATCAACAAAAGCAAAAAGTCAACGCAGAATAGAAACAGACTTCACAAAAAGATGCTGACGTAAACTTTGTCCCCGTTTACATAATTTTTCTTTTTTTGTCGGTGAACCTTTTCAAAATCAACAGCACAGAAAAAGACCACAGTCCTGGTTCTGCAAATACTTTGGAGGAACGTTAATAAACTCAACACAATCAGACACTCTTATGTTGTTTTTTTGTTGTTGTTCTGTCTGCGTACGCAAATAAGGCTGGAAGCATGAAGCTGGGCTGTGATGTCATCGTTTTCAGAGGAGTTGTGTTTTGCCCATTTAGGGTGGCGTTTTCTAAAGTTTGCATTGTCAGACTCCAAAAATGCTGTTCTTGAGAACACAAACGGCCAAAACACAACAGAAGTTGACTGTTTTTGGGTGAAACTGTTGTCGTGTAAACATCATTCACTGCATCCTGGTTCAGATGCTTTTCCACACTGGGAATAATAAAGTGACTACGAAGGGACGTTAAATTAAAAAGAATATAAAATACTGTCCAACATCTCGTTGCATCACGACTCTACAAACACCAGGATAAAAAAAATGATGGAAAGACTTTTAAAAGGATGGAGCAATATGGTCTCTGTTTCTCTTTCCTCTTTTCTCTCTTCTCCATCATGCAAACACCGACAGGCTGCAGGGAGGACCTGAGAGCTTTGTTAACAGCAGCAGAATGAATATGTAAAGAAGAGCTCATAAATAGAGAGCTGAAAGACACCCAGCTGAGGCTGCTGTGGGCCGGCCTCCAGCCACACACACACACACACACACACACACACACACACACACACACACACACACACACACACACACACACACACACACACACACACACACACACACACACACACACACACACACACACACACACACACAGGTCCTTTCAGGCAAAGACAAGCAGCACTCAATCAAAGGTCTGTAAGGGAAATAGTTGTTAACAGATCAATCACCTGTAGGATAAGACCAGCAGAGGAACAATCCATCTATCGCTGAAGCTTTATGCTAATGGCTGAGCCACTGCATCACTGCTAACACACACACACACACACACACACACACACACACACACACTTGAGCTGCTGCTGATCGGATGTTTCTTCTGAGGAAAATGTACAGGAGTTTAGAAATAAATAAACTCCTTTTATTTAAGTTGTCCCTGAGAAAAAGTTCTATTCTATTATTTCAAAATTAAAGTAAACAAATTAACCAAATGCTCATCAAAAGTCACGTCTCCAGTTGATGGGAGATGTGTCAATAAAGTCTTGTGAAAAACAATCAACCTCATGTAAAAACCTTTTTTCATAGGTATGAATGAAAACCACAAATAGTGCAGAAACCATACAGGACGGCACACATCAGGTCCTTATGCTGCTCACTGTCCAAAATGATGCAACCATCATGATACAATGCAGGCTGTTATATAATCTAATATCTCTGACTGTCATATGGTCGCTTCTCATTCACCTCTTCCCTGACATTCATTTTTTAAACATCTAAAATCATCTGAAATCTTATTTCTGTCACATTGAAGCTCTAATCTAACATCAGACACATTCAAACAGCTTCAGGTTCTGCAGGACTCTGACTTAATGCGGAGGTGGATGTAATGCATCAACACAATCAAACACTGCCGAGTATCTGCAGATCATCCACAGGCCGGTTCAGTCAGTATGCATCAGCTGACGTCTTGTGTATTCACAGCTTATATGAAGCCTGAGTCAAACACATGAAAGCCTTTGACTCAGCAATACACAAAAAACAAAAAACGTCTGAGGTGTGGAGAGCAGACATGCAGATATTTCATCAATGCATGGGAGGTTTGTTTATTCATGTTAATGCAGAGGAGAGAAACTCCTGCAAAGAAATCAGAGCAGCTTTGGTTTCAGTGTGAAACTGGAAAATATGTTGATCAATCAGTCAGGAATAATCAACCATGTTCCTGTTGAGAATCACAAGGAGCAGGAAGACCAGAGTCAGACATGAATCAGACAGAAAACTGTCCATAATAAAACTATGGTGACAGATGGAAGCAGGAACAGGAAGAGGAAACAGCTCAACACACACCTAACTATACACTAAGTGATGACCTGAACCAGCTGATTTACTCTGTATTGTATGGATTAGTCTTCTTATTGAGCTGTAACTGTTCTAACCATTCAAATCTGGAAACATTAGATTATTTATTCATTTGTTATCTAACCTTCTGATTCGTAGACTGAACCAAATGATTTTAAGATTTTAGAATTTTCTCTCTGCTTGGATCATTTCACTGCTTTAAGACATTTTCTCCTCACATTCAGTGATTTCAGCTTCTCTTTTTAAAGATGTGCCAGAAATATTTTTCACAGCCATTTTTACCAGTTTGTTCACGACTCTTTAAGATATTAAAGCCGTCAGAAATCCCCAACATTTCTAACATATAGTGTTGATTTCATTTCTGATGTTGCTGCCTGTCAGAGGTTAGCAAACAGTTCAGCTTCTCTGAGCCCATAGTGTCCAGTGTGAGAACTTTAGCTGCTGACCTGGAAGGCAGGTGTTACTTAAAATGACTTTTAATAAAAATAAAACAATGCATCGTGCTACTGCATATCGGCTGTTTGCAATATTCACACGATGCACCTTCAATTTAACTTATGTGTTCACATATTTTCAGTGTTTTCTTTGTGTTAAACAGTCTGTGTGTTTGATGCATTTATAACTAACCTGATGTGCTGCTAATTTAATGGTAAATCTCTTATGAATATTTCTTGGGTTATTTATTATTAGCATTGACCCTGATAAGAAGTTAAGTAAAGCAGTACCTTAGTGATTTTAGAGAAAAATGGGACCAGCTATCAACATGTTATTTAAATGCTAACACATGTTCCTCTAAGCAGCCGCTCCACTGCTAACCTCACCCCTATTAACACCCATCAAACTATTGAACTCCACAACCCAAAAGAGCTGATTGTATTTTTACACCCTGGTTCAAGTCACAGCTCAGCCAATCATAGCAGCATGTGGAGAAGCTGCCATTGTTGTGCTTCGTGTATTAGTGACCATAAAGAGCCTTCATAGGGCCCAATAGTCTCACTGTGGGATCCCAGGGACCAAACACAGGGGCCACAACTGGGAAACAGTTGTATTGTTATTCGCAGAGGCAGACACTGTGCCTTTGGAGCGCTGCTGGGGGGGGGGGGACCCACTATTACAGGTAGTTGTGAACTGTCACTTCTTGTTGAGATGAGGGCCTGGTACACAATGACCTGCTCCGGGGTACAATGACTTCAAATAGGTTTCAAGGTAAACTGCCTCTGCACAACAGAGGGCCTGGAGCCCATGAAGGCACAGACACCGAGGGCCGCCTTGCGTATTGAGTCGTGTATTGGTGATTTGTTGTTTTCGGGGTTTTGTTAGTCGTAAATGAACAGAGTGATAACATCTCTGTGTCATGTTTGCAGTGAAAGGACGGTGAATGGAGGCGGGCTGCTGTGATGTCGTTGTGAGCCTGCAGAGCCATAATGTTGTGATCAAACGGAGGGAAGCTGGCGGGACCTGGACCGGGTCTGAGGACAGACCCTCTCTACATTAGAGGTCTGACCTCCACCTGCTGCATGGTTCTACTCCTGCTATCAGGAGGCTACAAGCTAAGGCTGGTGTATCACTAGTGTCCTCTAGTGGCAGCTTCTGTTAAGTGCAGATAAGACATTAATATATCGGTTATATCGTAATATATCTACTATTGATGTGTATCAGAGGCTGACTGATACATTGATCAGCTGATATAGCAACTTTATTTTCTATTTTATTTCTCTACATAGGATTATTTTAGTATTTTATATTCACTCACATATTTTGCTGTTTTATTTACCCTCTTCTTGTATTTATAATTCATCTGCTTAATGGGACCAGTATAGGAATAGGAACATGAATATATAAATATATATATATAATTATTATTATTATTATTTTATTAATAAACAATTTTCTCCTCAAATTCAGTGTTTATTTCTGATATTTTAGCTCCTCTTTTTTGCTTTTTTACATGTGTTTCAGACTTTTATTCTGTAAATCTTTTAATGTGAAAAGCTCATTGTGCTTAAGCTGAAAACGTAAATCACACTTTTGCAGATGTTGTGTTTGTATAATGTCAGATATTCAGTTTGGTCACTATTACCTGGTTAATCATTGACCTCTGACCCTGACAGTAGCCTTACATTACCTCCACACCACACACACCCTGCTCATCCACATCAAAACAAACTAGAGGGGCGGAGCATCGACAGAAACCAGCACAGATCTGGAATCAGCTCAGATGCTTATTGACCCTCCACATTAGCATTCAAGCATCTGAGGCCATGTCTGTGGCCCCGGGGCAAAGCAGTGGTGATTAAAAACTTAAGACAGGCCCATTTTTCAGCGACAAACAGTCAAAAATGAAAGTAAAGAGGGTCAGAAAACAGGAGGTAACAAAAGTTCAGTCTCCTTATAAATTATAAAACAAATAAATCAACAGTTTCTGATGATCAAATCCAGTTATCTGGATGTGAGAGTAGAAGTTGGGCTGGTAAGCAGCTGATCCAGCCTGATCAGCTGGGCACACAGCTGGTGTCACTGTGGTCCCAGAGTGTTACTGGTGTTTAAATAAAACCTATTCAAAAAAAATTAGACCCAACTTTAAATTGAATGAAAATGTCCTTTATTGGCTCAGATTAATAAGAAGTTCAAAGAGTAAAATTGTAACTGTATATTCAGCGATGTTTGTAATCCAAGTAAAAAAGTCCAGCTTCACTGAGTCCAGGTGCTGCTGGGTTCATGTGTGCAGATCCAACAGAGGGATGGAGCAGAGCAGGTCACACATAGGTTTATAGTCCAGATGAAACCTGAAGCTCAGCTAAGGTGCAGAAGTAGAGCTATCAAAGTCCAGAGAGGTGTGATCAACACCACCGTAGCCATTCATCCTCTGCAGCTTCAGTTGGTCCACGTGGACCAGGCCCTGGTTCTCCAGGACCACGTCGCTCTTCGAGAACATCCGGCTGATCTCCATGAAGGTCTTGTTTTTGGTCTCCGGGATCACAGCGTAGACGTAGACGGCCACAGACAGACAGACGGTGGCAAACACCAGGTAGCAGTAAGAACCCGCTGACTTCTGACGGGTGGATGAGGCGGATGGATGGAGGATCATCGGAAGGATGGAGAGACGAGGGGAGAACAGTTAGACTGAGACTGAAGGCCTGAGAAATGGTTACAACATGTTTGTTCTATAGATGGTAAACAATCACAACACAAGTGATCCATGAGTTATCGATACGAACACAACGAGTTTCTTTTTAATCATAAAAGCAGAGGAGAGAAGGTCAGAAACAAACAAACAAACAAACAAACAAACAAACAAACATCTGGATCAGAACCAGGAAACTAAAACTTCTCTGAGAGCTCAGCCTGTCAAACCTGGATATTCTAATATGATAGTGTCTAAAAACCAAACACACAGCAGACACATCATGTTTTACTATAACTGTCTTTTTATCCTACATGAATTTCAACAAAATTTTTTGTTGTCCTGTGATGTGAATGAAGCATAGAAATCTTCTTCGTCTCTACCGTGGTGTGTACTATGGTGTGTACCGTGGTGTGTACCGTGGTGTGTACCGTGGTGTGTACTGCGCTTGTGTATGTGTACCATGGTGGTTTTCTGGGGACTCTGAGAGGAAGTGGCCTCAGAACTAAATACCCTCCAGGGCTTTTTCCTCCACTTGTACTGGTTCTACTTTCACCAGCTGACTGATGGCAGCATTAAAAAAACAAACAAACAGCTACATGACGGATATCGATGAAACTCAGAAGAAGGGTTGGACAGCTGGCAGAGAGGAACATTGATCTTTTTTTTTTATCAATCATGCTTAAACTACTTGATTGATTATGGTGAAACAGGGTGGAAGGGGGCGGGGCATGTGCCAAAGAAGGAACCCTCTGAACATGTGACATATGTCATAAATGTCCTGGTTGAATCTGTGTTGCATTCCTGTCTGTCTCAATATGAAAAAAGATGCATTCAATGTCTCACCTGTAGGAAGGGAAAGACGAAGCCCACAGTGAAGTTGGACAGCCAGTTGAGTGACCCTCCTATGATGTAGGCTGCTGGGCGATGGGACTGTTTAAAGAGCTCTGCTGTGATCAGGAAGGGAACCCCAGCTGGAACAGGATCAAAAAAACATCAACACAATCACACACATGTGCTGAGTTCACTGACAGGAGGCACGGCAGGAATTTACTGTTGACCCTCCATTCAGTCAGGCTGCTTATAAAAGACAGATTAAACAAGACAACCGACCATCAGAGGAGGAGGAGTCCTGACGTTTAGACCGTTGTCTTCCATCATACCTGATTCTTTCACACACCTCTCATATGTAATGTTGGGTTTATGTCCAATCACAAGCTGAGACAACCTGCTAACATCACTGTGACATCATCAGGATTTATATCATACATGTATGTATCATGATAAGAATAATACTATAGAATTATAACGAACACAACTCATGATTTTGTAATATTAGAATATTTTAGGGTTTGGCGTCGAGGCTCTGACATCATCACTCCCCACATATATGTCTACATAGAAATACTGGGGAGTGATGAACCCCCTTCACTCGGGGCTGCAGGTGGATGCTGGGGTGGAGGTGGGGCTGAGAGGACAGTAATACTGCATTCTTTGTCTCTCTTAGAACATGTGTTTGCCACAACATGCATAGAGAAATAAACGAACATTTATCACTCAATGCAAGATGCTGTGTAGAACTGAGTTAGCATGTTAGCTAGGAGAATTCACTTTTTTTTTTATTTAAAAGTGTTTCCTAAGACTATTAACAATTATAAATATTATTTATTAATTATTGACAATATGTAAATATGGAACTGACTTGAAATGCTCCATAGGAGTTAAAATACATTTAATACAGTTTTATGGTATGACCACTAGAGGGAGCCATTTAACAACAAAACACACTTTAATGTCTGCAGACTGACCACCTGACATCATCTCTCTATGCAGGTAGGTTTGGTTCTATAGAGACAATCTACAGCCAAAATAAAATGTCAACGAATCAACCAGAAAAAAATACCCGATTCATCAAACAAAGGGATGTGAACTTAAATGCAAGTTCTTGTCCATAATGGTGCTCAGAAAACAAAATTATAAATGGCTGAATAATTAATGAGTCATGAAGATGAACCCTTTCATATGGGGGGGGGGGGGGGGGAGTGGAGGATGAGTTCAGGAGTCTTAGTAGCTGCTCTGTGGTCTGATGGTTCAGCTGCAGATACGTCTGTATGTCCCTCCAGATGGCAGCAGGGTGACCAGGCTGTGGTCTGTGGGTGTCGTCTGTTAGACTTTTGTTTTTTTGAGTTTTCAGAATCGAAAGCTTCCTCAGAGAAGAATTTATTAGAAACGGTCAGTGTTTTGTCTCTGATGGACTTTTGAGTTTAATTTGGTGGTGGTATGAGCTCTATTGATTCTACTTCTATTTCTGAACATTTTATGGACTAAATTAATTGGTTGAACTGAGAAAACAGATGAAGGGATAATAAACTCTGTATTTGTATCTGTAGATTGACCAGAACGTTGTTGGCTACATTTTTATTTATAAGGATTTAAGTATTAAACTTCTTTTCCCATTGATTTAACAGGATCTGTACTTTTTGAACCTTTTCCACATACAGCATGGAGCTACTTGCCTGGACCGATACAGAAACCAGCGATGATGCCAACCACACAGCAGACACTGATGTAGCGCATGACTGACAGGTGAGTCTGCAGGGAGAAGAAACAGCAGAACAGGAAGAGGTCAGTCTGATCTCATTCAAATGTTTAAGTGAACTCTGTCCAACACTGCTGCATGTAAATCTGTTGTTCCACAGGGTAAAATAGGAATACAGGACATTCTGTCACTAACAGTGAAACAGACACTGCTGTTCATCACCACTATCTTCAGCTTGTTTCCACACCTCTGCTCGACTCCGAGCAGGAAGTACAGAGCTTAAGAAACACTACATTTATGCTGTCTGAGACTTTACCTGTTTTATGACCAGCAGAGCTGTTAACATCAGGTTTGGATGATTGTACCATTAAATACACCGTATGAATGGGAAATCCAGATAGTCTGGTCAAAAGTAACCTAAGGGTTAATTTAATATATCAATAATTACAAATTTCCCCATTGTGGGACGAATACATTTTATATTATTTCTGCCAGGGAGGTTTTGTTTTTACGGCGTCGGTTTGTTTGTCTTATTCCAAAGGTAATGCACAGATTTTAATAAATTTTTTTTTGGAGGTAGGATGTGACCCAAGTAAGATTTTGGAGGCGATCTGGATTATTACAGGTCCCATAATGCACTGTTCATATTTCTCCAACCTTTTCAAGGTGAGTAAAAAGGAGGTGCGCCTGCATGGAAGCTCCATTACAGATTCGTTTAGAAACGTGGGTGTTCCACAGGGAGACTGAACTCACAAACTGCATTAAGAAGTGCTGTCATGCTGAAAGTGAGGTGCCTGCAGGTTTGGGCTCTCAGTCATCACATACTGCTGCAAGGACTATTGGATAGGATTCAATTTAGAATGTAAACAATACATTAACACTGTGAAAATGTTTCAAGGGCACATTAGCAGCTTCCTTAGCGTCTCTTTTGCTTTTTATCTCTCTGTGCTGGAAAGGTTTGGGTTGCAAGACCTTAAGGGAAACGAACACACACACAGACACACACACACACACACACACACACACACACACACACACACACACACACACACACACACACACACACACACACACACACACACACACACACACACACACACACACAGAGACACACAGACACACACAGACACACACACAGAGACACACACAGAGACACACACAGACACACACACAGACACACACACAGAGACACACACAGACACACACACAGACACACACAGACACACACAGAGACACACACAGACACACACAGACACACACAGAGACACACACACCTGTAAATATAGGGAAAGTGTGATTCCAGCACCACAGATGGCCATGGTGGCAAACCCCCCGATCATGAGAGGCTTCCTGCCGAGCTTCTCTATGGTGAAACACTGGAGGAGAAACATCAGCTGTTAATGATCAACTACAGATTTAAGGTCAAAGATTTCAGTAAAGTTTCTAAAGGAATAACAACATTCTGGACATTTACTGACAGTCTTTCTGAAAGTGAGATATGAAGTACTATAGTGGTTAGCTTAGCGTAGCATAAAGACAGGAAGCAGGGAGAAACACACTCCCTCCACAGAAAAACTCACTCATTAAAACGCATCTTGTTTGTTTAACAATAATGTCAAAACATGAGTTTGTGGTTTCAGGGGGAATTATGTGCTGGAACTATTTTCTGACACTGTATCCATCCACCTGCCACTTCTGCACGATGTGTCCTGCTTTGTGGAGCAGAGCCCCCCCCTCATGCATAAACTGGTCTCAATGGAAACAGACTGAACAGTAAGGCTGTGGACACATCATGCATCCTTTAGACCAGCATACATGGTTTCCCAGAACCAGCTCCAGTGATGTGATGAGGCAGAAATGAACAAGATGTGAGACGATTGTATTGATCAATGCAATTCAAAGGCACATTTATATTTAATTTGATTAATTACTGTTGCATGATCAGTTTCTATCTTTTATTCTTTAGTACATCACAACAACAAAATGTCATCAATCCCAAAAAACACCAAAGTCGTAAATTCCGTTCTGAAAACAATAAATATGAATCATGAATGAGATATAATCATAATTCATGTTGCAATCCTACTATTTTTGTGAAATAATAAAATAAAAAAATAATAACAGGATCATCAAATTTCATAAGAAACCACCAAAACTTTCACTTTGAGTTTTAAGGTACACAGTAGTCTGTAGTTTGATGAGAACAGCTGTTCTCCACCTTTCTTAAGCCTTGAACAAAGGGCGTGGTCACTCCCTGATTGGCCAAGAGGGGAACGGAGCAAGCTGCTCTCAATCATTGGTTAGGATCCAGTGTCTACACCTCGTTCAACAGCTGCTCTGAATATCAGCCTATCAACTCAGAGGGATTTAGAGATTCAGCTAAATGAACAGAGGGAGGGAAATAAATACAAGTAAATAAGGAGAGATTCAGATTATTCTCGTCAACATTTAACACGTCTATATAATAAATCTACATATTTACCCCAATGAGTCCAGCGATGATCTCTATGATTCCTGTTCCTGCTGTGGTGTACTGGATCTCTGGTGCTGGGATCCCTGCATTCTCAAAGATGTCATTGGTATAGAACCAGATCTGTGGTGGAAAAATAAACACATTTATTTATAAAGCAACAAATCACAACAAACGTTATCTCAAGGCAGAGCAGGTCTAGACTGACTCTTTATTCTACAGAGACCCAACAAAAGAAATCTCACACCTATGTGTGATTTTAGAGACGCCAATTAATTAATGATAATATCATCATTTCATATTATATCATATCCATCATAATGCTGAGATGTCATATGGTGTTTAGTTATAGCAAAAGACAAACTAAAAATTATAAAAGAAAATATAGTTTTGGTTTTGAGTGATGGTAAAATCCAAAAAACAGCCCCTCTCTCCATAATACTGACCTCTCACTGACCTGACGTCACATTCAGGAAGTAATGAACCGTCTGTTTAACGCAGGACTGTTGGGCCTTTATTGCATCTCACTGTTTGGTGTAAAAGTTCTGAATCTGGAATTGGGGGCTCATTAAGAGCCTCTTTCAAACAGGCACCAAAACGAATCCCCTCCTCTGTGACCCCTTTGGGTTGTTCAAACGGGACCGGCCCAAGGCGTCACAACGCCACCTCAGTGTGTGCGTTCACAGTGTAAGCTGGCGTCCTGAAACGTTATAAGGCGTGTCACAGATATAATAATAATAATAATAAATAAAGAGGGCTGAGAGAAGATTCCCACACTGGAGCGTCGCTGTGCTGCTGTTCGTTTGTTCAGTTTAAATAAAGAAGGCTGAGAGAAGCATCTGGAAAAAAGATGCAAATGAATTCCTTAAAAAGTCTCTCAAATGTTCGCTGGTACATCGATGACTGTCTAAACTGGCACACTATCAGGATTACTACACATGAAACCGACACACCGTGCATGTTGCACAGCTAACGTTACCCACAGCAGCTAACTAACCAGAAGGGGTTAGTAAACACCGGTAGGCAGTTTGGCTGAGAGGAAGAAGGAAGCACTAAACCCCCAATAATGTGATGCCTTGAGAAGAGAATCAATGGTGTAAAAATCTAAATGAGGAGGCAGAAATTCTGAACTGGGGGGGTGGGGGGTGGGGGGGGTGCGTGCACAGGTGGTACAGCATCACCATAGAGAGACGGCAGCCATTAGCTCACATTCCATTCTATTCAATTTGAGGCTTTAGGGGGAGCAGGACAGCACAGGAGGTGTATTAACCAGAGACAGCAGACGGTGGCAGTTAGAGGATCACACACACACACACAGACACACACACACACAAACAAACACACACAGACACACACACACACACACACAGACACACACACACACACAGGGAACTGTGCCAAGGCTTGCCAACTGTCACATGCACTTAGACTTAATATCACCTTGAGCGTCGGCCGTGTCACGGTCACCATTACAATTATCCTCATCATCGCATCAAAGTACTAAACAACATCACTGATGTAATCACAATTATCATCATCACCTTCATCATCACCATCATCATCATTGGTTCATTTATAGAAAGCAAAATCACCAATCATGTTTTCATCATGGAGATTCATCCTCCTCAATACAACCATTAACATAATCAATACCAGAAGATCATCAGCATGATCAACAGATACAACCATCATCATCTCAATCACTGCGATCTTCATCATCATCCATACTGTCCAATCACAGGGTCTCAAATTAACACTTAAAATTATGTGAATTAAAACTAGATGGATTATACTTTAAAAAGACTGAATGTTAATTTGTCACTGTTTCCACATCAGATTTATCTGATCATTATCTGATGAAAACAGGTTGAATGATTCAGAATGACTGGTCTGATGATGTCACTTTAAGGAATACATCCAGACATGGAACATGTTCTGATTGGCTGATTCATTTTGAACCACGCCCAGCTCCAAGCCAGCAAGCCGGGCTTCTTACCCATTTAAAGTCTGACAATAGGTTGAGATGGTTTCAGCCCCAAAACCTCTAATCATTGGTTTACAGATAAAACTGTGAGACTCTGAGCTCCAGATATCCTGAAGAACCTTCAGAGGAACCAGATACTAGATGGTTCCATTAGTCTTTGGCCCCTAGACCCAGGTCAGACCAGCTACTAGATGGTTCCATTAGTCTTTGGCCCCTATACCCAGGTCAGACCAGCTACTAGATGGTTCCATTAGTCTTTGGCCCCTAGACCCAGGTCAGACCAGCTACTAGATGGTTCCATTAGTCTTTGGCCCCTATACCCAGCTCGGACCACCGATTGGTACATCAGGACCTCTGTGGGCCTCCACCAGAGTTTCCTCTGGCTCCGCCCTGTCCTATTGCACACGCTCAGACATCCGACCCCGAGGGACCAGGATCTGACCTCAGTTTTAAAAGTTTGTCTCCTCTTTTGTCTTGGTGAAAATAAAGAGAGGTCTTGATAAAGTTTTTACTTTTTAAACTATATTTTAGTCTAATCTTTTTTCACCAATGACACTGCATGTTGATTTAGTCACAGTTAGTGTTTGATGATGTCATCTCATCATCGTCTGGTTTTAGGCATGGAAAAAAAAAGAAGTTGTAGACTTTCGATTTTCATAGTTTACATTAACAAAATTAACACTATTACACTTTTTTTATCAGAACATATAACATATTATCCTTCATCATCACCACAGTCCTCCTCATCCTCAGTGCTGCTCTCAGTATGTGCATGCTTCAGCATTGCTCCACTTTGTTAAGTTCAAGCTAATTAGCAGCTAAAAATACAGCCTGGAGAAGGGCGTGCTTATGAGTTCAGCTCCAGTGCTTACAGTGTGCACTCTTTGGCCCGGTAATCATTTGAATAATTAATGAGTCTCCGGGGCAAGATTAGCGGGAGAATTTGGCTAATCATATCAGCAGAAAAATGATGACATCAGCTTCTGGCTTTATTCAGGAGACCACATGAGGCTTGTAAAACAATGAGGGATCATTTAGGCCCATTTTCATCTCAGTGTCTTTGTCTAATAAGCTATATCAATCAGAGGAGAGAGCTGTAGGGACAGGGGGAGTGGTTGGGGTGAAATCAAGTCTTGGTGAAGGCGATAAAGTGAAAAAAAGCCAGAATTGACTAAAACCATCTGATGCTGTTTCATTAGGAGTTTGTGCCAATTTGTGCTGCTCGTCATCGTAGCCTTGAGAATCCATTTACCAGACACCATTTAGGGCTAACAGCTGACGATAAGCAAGTATACAAAGAGGAGATAAAGAGAATGTTGATTTGGTTTTAATCCTTGTGTGGTGTTCAGGTGTGTGGGACCTGTTTTCAGCCTAAAAAAGCATCAAGAACACATTTTTATTAAGTGTTCCTGACAACACATTTAGAACAGATGTGTCTGTGTTCCTTTAGATCTGCAACATGTTTCATAAAATTAACGAGTCTCTTTCCACCTTTTTAAGGCATTATTGCCAAATGTTCCAAGATTAGTCCCATCATACCTCACTTCATCCACTGTATCTAGTTTCACTATATTCAACAGAAGGCGGATAAATCTGCAGCCGATATTTCCAGAACTGGAAAAGTCACACCAACATATCCAGATGGATGAATATCAAAACTGGTAAGAAGGAAAATGTGTATTTGCCCCTTGAAGTCCTCTGCACTAGATCACCTGTCTCACCTGTCTCACCTGTCTCACTGGATCACAGAGGTAATCCAGCACGCGTGTTAAACATGTCGTCCACCTGCGTCCTGACATGCAGACACACAACCTGTAGAGCTACGATCTGATCTGATCCACGGTGCTGTGGAAGATCAGCTGATCAGCTCCATCTACACTGACCTGGTTCTAAAGCGGCATCAGCTTCCTTCTACTCAGTGGTAGAAGTCCATAGTCCCCCAACGGGACCAGTGACCTGACTGTCATTGGCCTGTGTTGGGGGGGGGGCACCTCTACCTTTCAGTTAGCCTGGTGTCTAGCAGGCCTGGTACTGCTCTGTCCATGTATGGATGGAGGATGTAGCTGGTGGAGAGATGCTCTCGATATGATGGAGAACTGTAGGTTATGTTGTAACCGTTGTTCTCTGAGGGAACACACTATCTTTTCACCTTGAGGTCAATCAGAATCAGATGTCAGGCTTTGAAAACCACACCGGTGTCTGATATAGACTGTCTGTTGTCTTACAAAATGATCCACATCATCCGTCAGCTGGGGACAGAAACCAGTACATATGGAGGATGGAGCTGGTGGAGAGTCTCTTCACTCAAAGAACAACAGTTAAAATGGAACCACGCTTTATAAAAATCAATTCATGTCGCTTTCATTTCGTTATCGATTCATAATTAGTTCTGTTTTTGTATTTGATGAATTGTGCCGTTGCTGATTCAACCCTTCTTCTTCTACATATAAACCACTCAGTTTTCAGGGGAGTCCTTACAGCATCGATGCCGGACAGCTGCATGCCGATGTTGATGACCACCACGCTCAGCACCTGCCAGCGGACCGTGTCATCCAGCAACAGTCTCCACACTGACAGCGTCTCCACGGACGACAGGGAGCGCTGCTCCTCCTGCATCTCTTCAATCTCCGCCTGGATGTTAGCGTTGGCTCTGTACCACTTCAGGGCTGAGAGGTAAGGAGGACACAGGAAGCAGCATGGTTATAGTGTAGCATATAATGGAAAGACGCAACAGCACAAATAAAACAGTGATATGATTTTAAATTTAACATTTGGAAAGTTGGAACTTTTTTTTTTTCTATACGGATGACACACAGCTGCCTCTCTCTTTTTTATAATCATACCAGTGCAACAACACTGACCTGTAATGGTGGCGTGGACATTGTTCTTCTCAATCAGCAGGTACCTAGGGCTCTCTGGGAACCATGGCAACAGCATCAACTGGATGAAGGTGGGTACCACCACCACAGAAAGAGAGAGGGGCCAGTACTCCTCCTGTAGCAGTTAAAACAGAGATGAGATGCTCTCATTGGGTCCTTTCCTCATAAGGGCAGTGATTTAATGAAAACAGTGTCATATTTTATGGTTGATGACATATTTATTTAAATTTTCCTTATTCATATGAATCATGTGTTCTGTATAACTTATAATGAATGAATGACATGATTTTTGGGCAGACTTTTAGCATCAACCCCACCCCAGAATTGTTTTTAGGTCAAAATAATCCTGATTGTTGATGTTTACATGACAACAATTATACATAAAAAAACCCAAACAAGCAAAAAAAGGGTCTTGACTTTGCTCTCTATTAATAACTGAAGAACCCATGAGCTGATTCAGAGCCAAACTTTGGCTCCACAAACATAACCATATGACCACTACCTTCCCGAGAAGCTCAGAGAGGCCGAGGACCTGAGCGAGGAAGACTCCGATTCCAATAAAAATACTCGGCACAAGACCCAGGAAGCCTCGCAGGTTCTTTGGCGCTATCTCACCCAAGTACATTGGCACAACACTGAGAGAGATGCCTGCAGTTTTAAAAGGAAGCAGAGAGGATGGTCACTTTAATCATGCACTATGTGTGTGTGTGAATGTGTGTGTGTGTGTGTGTGTGTGTGTGTGTGTGTGTGTGTGTGTGTGTGTGAGTGTGTGTCTGTGTGTGTGAGTGTGTGTGTATGTGTGTGTGAGTGTGTGTATGTGTGTGTGAGCGTGTGTGTGAGTGTGTGTGGGTATGTGTGTGTGTGTGTGTGTGGGTATGTGTGTGTGAGTGTGAGTGTGTGTGTGTGTGTGTGAGTGTGTGTGAGTGTGTGTGTGTGTGTGTGTGTGTGTGTGTGTGTGTGTGTGTGTGTGTGTGTGTGTGTGTGTGTGAGTGTGTGAGTGTGTGTGAGTGTGTGAGTGTGTGTGTGAGTGTGTGTGAGTGTGTGTGTGTGTACCTGAGTGAATTCCTGTGATGAAGCGGCCAAAGATGACCATCTCAGGTGAATTACAAATCCTGCTGAAGCCCA
Organism: Chaunax sp. Z400; assembly: GCA_037577475.1. NCBI lineage: Eukaryota > Metazoa > Chordata > Actinopteri > Lophiiformes > Chaunacidae > Chaunax > Chaunax sp. Z400. The sequence continues at coordinate 3,518,208 of CM075193.1, forward strand.
TGAGAGATCCAGCAATAAACACCAGCACTGTTGTGTTGACCACTGTGCCTTTCCTGAAAGTACACACACACACACACACACACACACACACACACTCACACACACACACACACACACACACACACACACACACACACACACACACACACACACACACACACACACACACACACACACACACACACACACAGATTATGAATAAACACATAAACATATGGTTTATGAAACATGAGGACAGCAGCAGTATTTGGTCATTTCTTCCTGTATAACTCCTGATTAACCATAAAATGCTATGACGGCTCACAAGGTTATGTCATCGTCTGTGATTGGCCATAAAACACTGCTGTGTGACCGAAGCCACCAGCCTGTAAATGAGAATATAAATTGTTGGCTTTTCATTTGCATTTAAATGTCCACTAACAGCCAATGAAAGGGTGGAGAGGAATGGAGATCTGAACATAAAAGAACTTTATTCTGCACTTTGAGGACACTTCTTCAGGGCAGAGGGGACGAGATGATGCTGGTCCAATCTGGAGGACAACATGGGTCGGGGGGGGGGGCAGAGGACGGAGGCCTTTTGAGCCAGTGTGTGTTTCTGAACTCATATAGTCACTAAACTTGACTATTAGTGTCAATTAGAGTCACAGATATTAATTATTGCCATTTATTAACAAATGCTCAGAAGTTGTTACCTGCTTTTTTAGAAGTTACCTGGTTAACACTTTCTAAAATAAACTGTTCTAGCAGGCATGTGACTTTTTTGTATTATACTTTATTATTTTATATCATGTAACTTCGCCAAGAAGGTTGTGTCTCTGTTAGTTTGTTTACCTGTTGGTGGGATTACACAAAAACCACTGAAAGGATTTTCATGAAACCTGGTGGGAGGGTTGGGAATGTGGCAGGAAAGAAGCCAATACATTCTGGAGTTGATCCAGAGAAAGGAGACGGATTCCGGAATTATTTTTTTTAATATTCTTTTTAAATTTTAATTCTCACCATTTCCATTGATTATGCATAAGGAATAAGAATAGGGCATAAAAAGAAAGAACATTACAGTTTTGAGTGGATCCGGACAAAAGTGGAGTCTCAGGAATTGTTCCCACTTTTGTGATTGGAATTTGAATCAGGGTTTAATTTAATCAGACTTAAAGGAATTATAATTAATGTAATCAAACTCCTAAGTATAGCTTTAGTCAAACAAACCACATTATCTTTGCTGCAGTTCTGACAAATTGGACCAACAAAGGGTTCGTCAAAGGTCAATGGTCCTCCTCTCGTTTCCTCCCTCGTCTCCCCCCCCATGCTGAACTGCTCTCCTGAAAACAAACGTCTCACCTGCCAAAGCGAGTGACCAGCATGCCCACGATGAGGGAGCCCAGCAGGCCTCCGACAGCGAAGACGGACACAGTGAGCGAGTACATGACGGTCAGGGCCTCGTTACTGAGTCCGGTTCCATTACGGATCAGCACCGTCTTGTTGTAAAAGTCCTTTATGTACTGAGGGGGTGATGATAGAGACAACGGTGTAGGAAAGATCAGAGAAGAAGAAAAACCATGAATTCAATAATTACAGATATAGAAAAGTAGTTCATGTGCTGTGACCTCCTCCCTCCTCTCTAATGACATCATGTCTTTATTCACACTGACTGAGTACAAATGAACTGAGCAGCATATTAGATCAGTGTTGTTCTTACAGTTAATGTATGATAATGGAAAAACATCTTTGACATCAATGTTATTTCTTTGGAATCATTTGATCGTCTTAGTTAATTTGTGATCCGATTCTTGGAGACATAAATACATTTAAAGTGAACGTAATGATTGCAGGACAGATGCTGTACTGGACCAATAGAAAACCTGTCTGAGATCATTCCTTCCTGACAGGACTGGATCTGTTTGTATTTTTTGTGTGTTCACCTTCCCTGTTACAGGGCGGCTGATCTCGTCCAGGACTCAGAGGGTTCTCCAGACCTCCCAGACCTCACCCTGTCTCCCCAGTCAGCTGCTAACTGCTACTAGCTGTTCTTTAAATTCACCGTCATGTTTCTACAGAACATCAGGGCAGAATGGAGGCACACCTGGAACAGGCTGTCAAAGGTTTCTGACTTTTCTGGCCCTTGGGAGACTTTATTGAGCCCTGTCTCTCTCTCTCTCTCTCTCTCTCTCTCTCTCTCTCTGTGTGTGTGTGTGTGTGTGTGTGTGTGTGTGTCTTACCACAGCAGGAGAGTTGACCACAGCCAGATTGTAGCCATAAAGCATGGAGCTCCCGAAGGAGGTAAGGAACGCCACCGCCAGCAAAGATCCAGTCAGCTGCAGCAGACGGAGGAGAGAAGAATCCTGAATGTTATTCCTCATCAATAATCATTGTTACACCTGGAACAAATGACACTATGGTGGAGGAAGATTCTCTCTAGTGATGCTCATTGGTATTTTTGTCTTTCACCATGTTCTGCATCACAACATGCCAAACATGTATTTATTTATATACGTTTATTTAGCCAGGAAGGATCCACTGATCCTGGTCATAGTTTCAAAGAATAAAAATAAAAAAAACAGACAATTTAACATCATAAAACACATACAACATAAATAAACTCAAAAAGAAGAGGCAAACAGAAATAATCTGGATCTAATTCTCCAACCTATAACAGCTGTAATCTGGGGAGGTTTAGACATTAAAACCAGTTGGTCAGGTTTAGATGGATGAGTTATAATAGACAGCAGTGTCTTATTCACATGTCGCTTAGTGAGACCAAACTGGACTAATTTGCTCGGTTGATTTGCAAATTTCAAGGTTGATTTCTTTAGATTGTGGTGAAAACAACAACAGGATGAAGGAACCTTTTAGTTCATTGAAAAGGAATTTATGGAACACAAAGTCCTTCATTGTTGGGAGGAACCAACTACATGTAATTAATGTTTGTACTTCAGGTACCTTCATATTTGCAGAGTGATTCAGGCTCCATTTTTTGTGTAAATATTGAATGAAATACTGACACTACAAGCTATGCTGGGCCATAAATGATTTATTCTTATTTTTAATCTTACTATTGTTATATTATATTTCACTATAGGTTGAGTACCTTTTTAAAAGTCGCTTTAGTTAACCAAACATTTCCTGTGTGAAGCTTCCTTCATTCAAACCCTGTGCTTTAGAGTAATTCTAAGTCTTTCAGAGTAACACAGTAGTTCTTGAACAGTTGGGTTCTTGGTGTGGAACGAGGTTCTTACTTTGCTCGTCTAAATCCTCTGTTTCACATTGTTCACATTCCTCAGCGGAAACAAACCAAAGAGAAAAGCTGGCTGTGGAATAAGAAGGAGACAGAAACATTTTCTCTAGAGTGAAGCTTAAAGTGTGAGGGAGGTAAAATATGAGATTAAACTACAGACAGATGATGAAGAGGGGGGTTGGTTCAAATCCTGAAATATACAACCAAGAGGCTCATGACAGGAAACGTTTATGAGTTTATGTTTCTTATTATAATAAATAAACATCCTCTGCTGTACAGTATTAAAGATCAACCTGACTCTCCTTTCAGGGTTTTGTTAAACTGGTTAAATCCGGTAGGTCTTGGTTTCACTTTGCTATTTTGCAAGTGGACTAAGGAGCTTTTCATGACTTGACTTCCTGTCGTCATCATCTGTCAACGGATGATTGATTGACCTGTAGTCCGACATGCGTCTGTCTCCTATCATGTCTCGTCTTTGCAGAAAATAAATGAAAGCTTTCAACATTTTTATGTTTTTTCCAACTGACTCTTGACTTCCTCATCGGACCAAATCACTGTTAAATACCCAACTTCTTCTTTTTCATACATTTCCTTCCCAATGGAAGATAATGGATTTTAGACATTTTTCCTAATTTCTCAGGAAATAATCCACAAATCATGATGTGAAAAATAAAATCACATATATTCAGGGTGTTGTTATCTATGAGTGTCTAATGTGGTGCAGATCCCATAATAATAATACTCGTGATCTGCTGGATTTAACGAATTAGCCATTAAATGGTAACAAATAAGAAACAGTTGAGATGATGGGGTTTGATCCATCATCTACAGTTTAAGACATGTATCAGTTCTATGATTTATTGGATCATTTTTTGGTATGTATGTAAGATGTGTAGAAGTGTTCAGTCGTGGTTTGAGTTTTGTAGGTTCAACGTTTTCTGTTTTCTCTTTTATTTTGAAAGTCTGTTTCCCTTTCCCTGTGTTGATGTTTGCTCTGTCTTGTTAGTTCTTTATTGTATCCTCATATTTTCTCTCTTAGTTGTTTCTCTTCATTTCCCCTCCATTGTGATTGTCTGATCATGTCCACCTGTCTCTGGTTGTCTCCTCCTCCCTGTTCCACCTGTTCTCCATCTCCTCTCGTTACCTGTCTGTATGTAAGTCTCGGTGTTTCTTCCCTTCTTTGTCATTTGTCTGGTTGCCCTGTTTGTTTACGCTGCCTTGCTCTGCCTTGTGTTGCTGTTTCCTGTTTTGCTTCATCTTTCTGCTCTAAGTTGCTTTCTCCCTTGATTTAGTTTTTTTCCTCACCCCTGGATTTTAGTTTTTGGACTTGTTGGATTTTAGTTTTTGGACTTGTTGGATTTCAGTTTTTGGACTTGTTGGATTTCAGTTTTTGGACTTGTTGGATTTCAGTTTTTGGACTTGTTCTCTGTTTGCCTGTTTTAGTTTATATTTTGTTATGAAATCACTGGCCTGCATTTCCCTGTCTCTGTGTCTGCATCTGGGTCCTCTTTTGAACTGCCACATAACATGGAGGTCTGACCTCCACTGAGTGCCATTGTTGTCACCTCCACCAAGAAGGTTACGTTTTCACCAGCATTTGTCTGTCTGTCTTTACACAAAAACTACTGGATGGATTTTCATGAAACTTGGTGGGGGAGTCGGGCGTGTAGCAACGAAGAATCCATCCGATTTTGAAGTGGATCCAGATAAAGGGGTGGATTCAGGAATTTTTTTTAAGATGGGGCTTTTTTGATCATTTTTGTTCATACCTAATGCACAGTGGCTCATCCAGTTATGATAAGGATATCTTTACTTAGGTTAGGTAAATAATTGGAATTTGGATTAGAGTTTAATTTAAATAATTGGGGCTGTTAGGCCTGAGTGGGGGTAAATGTTCCACTGAGTTTAAAGTAGTATTAAACATATACAAACATATTTAATAATATCTCCAGGATATTAAACTCAAATGAAAGCATCTGTCAGAAAACCTACAAACACACAGTAAATTGATTATGTATTGGTATTTGCCCTCTTCCTAACATACTGTCATTGATTTACAGTCCTTATTCTGTCACCATCATCTCATTCAAACTGACAGTTTAACACATTTATCAGTGGGGATCCTCACCAAGCTGCTTTCTATCACACATCACCATAGAGACTAATACACAGGAAAGCGCAGTAAACAATCACGTAAACATCAGAATGAAGGATGAGATTTAGCTGAAGATGAAAAATAAACGTTTTATAAAATGTGATTTTTTTCTGACAAATCAACAGATTTCAAATATCCTCCTTCCTGTGATCTATGATCTACCATCAGACGTCCAGACATATCGTCTAGACTGTTGATGCTGTTTCTGGACCCTGTTGACTGAATGAGGCCATGATGTGATGATGAGTTTTAGCTCAACATCCCTGAAACCTGCTTTCAAAATGCTTCAGTCAATCTTTAGTTATGAATTAATCACTATACTTATTTGGTTATTTTAGCATAAATGATTCAGTCCTAACATTGTTAATCTTATATGCTCAAGAATGAATTGTGCAAAACAAATTATTAAAAAACATATGACACAACATAGAAAAGACAAAAGGTAAAAATAAATAAATTAAAACTTCTAAATGTGATCAAGTCAGATGGAATTCCTCTTAATTTAAACAGTTCAAACATACAATTCATTTAATCCTACTCAAAACATCAATTCAAGTTCATCCAACTTCTCAAAAATGATTGGAAATGATTTCCTCATATTTCTTTTATTTAGTCCGCTGATGTACTTTGTCCCATTTGCAGCCATATACAAGTTTGAAAGGTGGTAGCAAATGCTATTAGCTGCTGGGCCTCCATGTCTGAAACAACAGGGCAAAGTCTGGGTTTGAACTTACCGAGGTGACTTTCCCTGATGGTGGAATTAAAATCTCCTCAGCCATTTAAGATCTCTGTCATCCAATCCCAAACAGCAAAGAGCAGAAGGTTTTCTCTACACCACAGCGGAGCTCATGGCTGGAGGATGCAAGAACCTACAGGTTAAAAGAGTTGAGTTAGGATATATGAACAGGATATATGAACAGGATATATGAACAGGATGTCCTCCAGCAGGCAGCAGTCCACAGGCTGCTCTGTGTCATCACATGACAGAGAGCAGCGTGACAGACTGAGAGAATGGTCTGCTGGAAGCAATTAACTCTAAGTGAATTTACGAGGGGAGGAGAGGAGAGGAGGAAATGAGAGGAGAGGAGAGGAGAGGAGGAAACGAGAGGAGAGGAGAGGAGAGGAGGAAACGAGAGGAGAGGAGAGGAGAGGAGGAAACGAGAGGAGAGGAGGAAACGAGAGGAGAGGAGAGGAGGAAATGAGAGGAGAGGAAATGAGAGGAGGAAATGAGAGGAGAGGAAATGAGAGGAGGAAACGAGAGGAGAGGAGAGGATAGGAGGAAACGAGAGGAGAGGAGGAAACGAGAGGAGAGGAGAGGAGAGGAGGAAACGAGAGGAGAGGAGGAAACGAGAGGAGAGGAGGAAACGAGAGGAGAGGAGAGGAGAGGAGGAAATGAGAGGAGAGGAGAGGAAACGAGAGGAGAGGAGGAAACGAGAGGAGAGGAGGAAATGAGAGGAGAGGAGAGGAGAGGAGGAAACGAGAGGAGAGGAGAGGAGAGGAGGAACCGAGAGGAGAGGAGGACTGTTGACCTATGACTAGCCCTTTGTTGGTCCAATTTGTAATTTACAATAAAAACACCATAATAAAGTTTTTAACATTTTTTGGGGTTTATTTTTTTGGGAGGGGTGAAAAGGCCCAAATTAGTCTGGAAACAGTAACGGGGGAGGGGTTCAGTATCCTGGTCATGTGACTAACAGTCAAAAATGTGTGATTTTTTTTCTTTTTCATTTCTTTATATATGAAGATGATTGAAGGCAATGAAAAAATCATAAATGTATGTATTTCTATGTGTTTATTGTATTCTGAGAGGATTATTTTTAAAAATGTTTTCTCATGGTGAGGCTGAAAATCTATAAAACTTAAAGTTATAATATTATGAATTCTTTGTTATAAACTTAAATTCTACTAATGATGCATTTTATGTTGTATAATTAGTTGTTATTATTGTTGTTTTTTTAAAAATGGCTCAGAAGAGACGTGTGTTTACAAATCAAATTAAGCACCAAATATAATTTTACTTCATTGTTTCAAATGGTTGTTTACAAAAACATATACCTGACAAATATTTAGGAATGCAATAAAAATGCTTTATAATGTTTTAAAAGTTGTTGCTTTTAAAAGAAAAATTTCTTTTTCTTTTTTTTGTACAAATTTAGACAGTAAATGGGCAACATATCCTGGGAGGTACAAACTCTGAAAGTTAAAATAAAAGTCTGTGATCCCGTCTCTGATAAACAGAGAAATAATATTAACTAAGATTGAGCTCTAAATCTACAGAATAATTAAATCCTCTTACCTTAATCACAACGGAAAGGTGAAAGTTTGAAGACGGAAAAAAAGATCCAAACAACGATCCAAAAGATCCCAGACTTCAACGCTCCACAACCGCTCACTCACTAACAGCTCAAACTCCCAGCATGTGGGGAGAGGTGAGGAGGGGAGGAAACGAGAGGAGAGGAGAGGAGAGGAGGACACAACAGAGAGAGAGAAAAAAAGGAGAGAACAATCGAGGTTAGTGGGGGAGTGTAGACGAAGAAAGGAAAGGTAAAGAAGTCAGAAGTACAGAAATGGGAGATTAGAGGGGGAATGCTGGGATTAAATGAGATTAGAGCAGTGAGAGCAGGGCAGGTGAGAAGTTCATAGAAATGAATGGAAACAAATGGATGCCAAAAACAGATCCAAACATATAAAACACACCACAATGTTTGTGAAGCAGTTTTATAATAAGCAGAATAAAAAATACAAAAGCACAAGTTTTGTCCTTCTACTAACCCTTAGATTACAATAATCATGTGCTTATTATTCAGTTTGCAGCTGTCAGAACCAGAGCAGTGACTGATCATCGGGTAACAATCATTCCACATTAACTAATCCTATGACTTTCCTCCCACTGCTGCTGATGAAAGGCTGTTTTGTGTGAGATTCCTGCCACTAACATTCTCTCTAGTAGCCCTTAATTAAACGCACCATGAACAGTTATTACTGCAGATACAGAAATTACTAGAAAGACCTGTGAATTCTATCAGCTGCTCTCAGACTAAAAATACTTTATAATGAGCAGATATGAGAACCGTCAGGTAATTAGACAACAAAACTAGAAACTCGACCTATTTAATATCTTCTGGTGGTTCTGGTGGATTCTGGGTATTGAAAGCTTTTCCTGATGTCTGACTGTACTTCCAGCCAAATCCTGATCACATGTGACTGTGTGTGCTGGGACTTGTTGTTCATTCATTCCACATCCTCTTCCTTCCTATGAGTTCAGGTCAATGTTAATCAATGGTAGGAGTAGTAGATTAATTGAAAGCAGTGTGGGTCCTGTTAAACTAACTCAGGCAACCTGTAGCCTGTCATCATGACAAGTTTTCACTGATTCCAACCTGTTTTTAATCAGTTTGAGCTGAATGTGGTTCTGGCTTAATGGGAAAGGGAACACGAACAGCATTAGGATTAAAACCCAGCAGGGATAATTCCACAAAAACAGTGGGAAGTGCAGACAATCCCTTAAATTAACCAAATAATGGCATTAATGTATATGCTCTATAAATAAAGAAAAACAGAGTTTATTCATTTAGAAATACTTTTTCATTAATTAAATCATATTATACAACAAGAAGGGCTCTCAGTTCAGCTGAATACTAGTTAGTATCAAACAATTTTGTTTGATTTTTCTTCAATAACTGAAAAAAAATTGAATTGTTTTACAGAAAAAAGGTGCAAATCAAGTAACTTCAAACTATGTTGATTAAACCTGTGCAATTAAAAAAAATTGTAAAAATTGAAAAGAAAATGAATTTTCTTTAATTCATTGAATTAATTCCATTGTCTGTGTTCTTGGCCTGAATATGAACTCTTTATCTGTAAAGTTTAAAGTGAACACATTCTCTGCCTTATATACACACAAAGGTTGCATAAAAATAACGTAACTACTGATAAAATAACACAACCTTAAAATACATGACAGCATATAATATACAAGTTCTATATTATTTAATCATATTATTTAATATAATAATATATACACAATATAAGCTTATTGCAGTTGTGCAATTATTTTGCCTTAAAGTGAAGCTTTAGGTGGCTTTTTAATGTAAATGTATATTTGTAATATATAATTGTAATTTTTAATCATATACATTACACAGTTAGGCCTATTGAAATACCTTTTAAAGTGACAGTAAGGAGAGAGATCATTATTTTATCAGATTCTCTCTGCTGTTCTCCTCCAATCAGGTTAGTTCATTTTCTCAGATGTCTGTCATTTATTTCCTCACCTGAACATATTTTAAAGACTTGTCTGCAGCTCTTTTTTCTTAGTTTTTGTTTGAACGTTTGATCTGATTAATCTTGTCTTGAGGACCAGGCGGTATTAATATGGTTTTATTATTGCTACCAGACCTTCACTCATTGAATTCTGCATCACACAGTCTAAGTGTGCTGAGGGTGAACCATGGAGGCCCCCCTGCTGGTCCTGTTATTGACCTGTTGGACAGGGAGGCTGTGTGTCCTCTGTGAAAGCTTATGGGTACGGTGGCCCAGAGAGCTCAATGCACCACAACTTAAGACAACATATGCAAATCAAGCAAACACCTTCATCAATTCAGAAAATACAAAGGGTGAATAGTTGGTCCACTGGTCCACGACCAGCACAGAATCCACATTATCCCTCATGAATCCGAGGTTCGACAATCGGTCGGAGCCTCCTTTCTGCACCGAGTCAAACCATAACACAAATACGAAGACAGGATATGACAGAATGGAGGAATGATGACAGATCTGACAATTATAAAGGCAGTGTAACAAATCATTTAAGTTTAAATGCAAAAAAAAAAAAAAAATCTTTTAAGACTTTTTTGGGGAATTCGTCTAAAAAACAAACAGACAGATGGACGGGGATGAAACATCATCGCCTGGGTGGAGCTATGAAGACTAAGCAAACTATAATGAAATGTAATAACAGCTGTATTATGGAGATACACTCAGGGAGTAGCAGTATGGAGCTGTTACAGTTGTACTAGTAGTTGTAGTAGTGGTACTGTAGTATTAATTATGGTAGTATAGTAGTTGTAGTAGTGGTACTGTAGTATTAATTATGGTAGTATAGTAGTGGTAGTAGTGGTACTGTAGTATTAATTATGGTAGTATAGTAGTTGTAGTACCAGCTGTTGTAGAAGTAGTTGTTGTGACAGTAATAGTGAACCCTCACCCCCCCAGCGCTGCTGCTCCATTGGCTGATGCTCTCCCAGCATGTCGCCAGACGGTCGTTAGGGGGAGGGGCCAGCTGCCAGGAAGGAAATGGATGGCTCTCATTTGTTCTCATTACTATCGTAACAGCCATAATGCTCAGACAGACACACAGGCCGCTCGCTGTCAGCACCACGAAACGTTCCCATTAGTTATGCTGCGAGACAGCCTGTGTGTCTGTGTGTGTGTCTGTGTGTGCAGTGATATATTATTATTCCTGCAGTATGGAGAATCAGTGTGAAGAGCACTCATCTGACACACACACACACACACACACACACACACACACACACACACACAAACACACACACACACACACACACACACACACACACACACACACACACACACACACACACACACACACACACACACACACACACAGTACTGGTCACACAACCTTCACCAACTCTCACTGATGGAGTAAGTACAGAAATGTGGTTCAGTAACTGATGGGTTGTGACTGACAGGTTGTGTCTCATCCTTCTAACAATGTAGATGAGAAATAACCTGAGGAAATTCATCAAAGGAAATGATTTCATATGTCCCTTTATTTTCCCGTGGTTTTATGTCTGACTTATGGACACAGCAACTTCCAAACATGGTCCAGTATTAAGGGAGACCTCTACAAACAGCAGACGAGGATGCTGCAACGTTATCCCTCTGGGCAATTATGCACTTCCACTTAAAGCTGCAGCGGGTAACCAACCCAACCAACCCAACCAATCCAACCAACCAACTAAACAACCAATCAACCATCCAAACAACCAACCAATCAAATGAAGACAAGATAATGACATGAAAACTGTAACCATCAAGTATTATCTAAAGGTAAGATTTAACAACTATGACATAGCAGCAACCCAGTTCAATCATATGGTCAATTGCTGACGATAAGAAATGAGGGGTGAAGTAGATCGTGATATATGAAAACAATAAATTAATAAACCAGAAATTCAATTAAATGTGGGGCTGAACTGCGTCAACAGGGAGTCAGTGTAGAGTTGTGTCTAAAATGGTTTTGGTCACAAAAATATATAGGCAAATTATTTAAACCACACTACACACACTACACTGCAAACCTAATTAAAGTTGTCTCTTCACAGCAAACTAAGGTGACTCAAACCACACAGTAAAGCACGTCAAATAGCCGCACCTACAC
>CM075193.1:3535000-3543084 GCA_037577475.1 Chaunax sp. Z400
GTGCGTGCGTGCGTGCGTGCGTGTGTGTGTGTGTGTGTGTGTGTGTGTGTGTGTGTGTGTGTGTGTGTGTGTGTGTGTGCATGCTGTCTGCCAGGTCCCAGCAGTAGCAGGTAGCTGTCGCTCTAATCCAATTACAGCAGCATAATCAATTTGTTAGACACTTGTCATAATGCAGCCGTTTCCCACTCAGCTGTAATAACTGCTCTGAGTCGGGGCATAAAAACCTACAACCTCCTGATTCTGACAGTCATCCTCTTCATCACTGACAGTCATCCTCTTCATCACTGACAGTCATCCTCTTCATCATCGCTGTGGATGTAATAATTATAAATATAAATTTTGGGCCTTTATGTTGTTAATGGATGTATGTTTTGGTTGTGTGTAGTTTTTGCACACACAGTGAAGCTGTGGCTGATGTAGACCTCATGTAAAGATGAGTAGTGGGTTACAGACAAGTGATAAACTCACTTCATTTTAACTCCACACCCTGCATTATGCATGATAGTGTCATTAAAAGCTCTTTAAACATGGAGCAATAATGACCTACAATAAATAGTAAGAGGGGTTTTAACTGGACAAAGTAGGTATATTGATCTTTAGATTAATCATTAGTCACTGAGGTACTGAGGCCTCACCTTTATCTGGTATATGTATATTACTGCTATATGTATATTACTGCTATATGTATGTTACTGCTTTTTGTATATTACTGGTGTATGTATATTACTGCTATATGTATGTTACTGCTATTTGTATATTACTGGTATATGTATATTACTGCTATATGTATATTACTGCTATATGTATGTTACTGCTTTTTGTATATTACTTGTATATGTATATTACTGCTATATGTATGTTACTGCTTTTTGTATATTACTGGTATATGTATGTTACTGCTTTTTGTATATTACTTGTATATGTATATTACTGCTATATGTATGTTACTACTATATGTATGTTACTGCTTTTTGTATATTACTTGTATATGTATATTACCGGTATATGTATATTACTGCTATATGTATGTTACTGCTTTTTGTATATTACTTGTATATGTATATTACTGCTATATGTATGTTACTGCTATATGTATATTACCGGTATATGTATGTTACTGGTATATGTATATTACTGGTATACAGTATGTATATTACCGGTATATGTATGTTATCGGTATATGTATGTTACTGGTATATGTATATTACTGGTATATGTATATTACTTGTATATGTATATTACTTGTATATATATATTACCGGTATATGTATATTACTGCTATATGTATATTACCGGTATATGTATGTTACAGTTATATGTATATTACTGGTATATGTATATTGCTGCTATATGTATATTACCGGTATATGTATGTTACAGGTATTTGTATATTACTGGTATATGTATATTGCTGCTATATGTATATTACCGGTATACAGTATGTATATTATCGGTATATGTATGTTACCGGTATATGTATGTTACTGGTATATGTATATTACTGGTATATGTATATTACTTGTATATGTATATTACTTGTATATGTATATTACCGGTATATGTATGTTACAGGTATATGTATATTACTGGTATATGTATATTACTGGTATATGTATATTACCGGTATATGTATGTTACAGGTAATATACATATACCAGTAATATACATATGTATATTACTGGTATATGTATATTACTGGTATATGTATATTACTTGTATATGTATATTACCGGTATATGTATGTTACAGGTAATATACATATACCAGTAATATACATATATATATTACTGGTATATGTATATTACTGGTATATGTATATTACCGGTATATGTATGTTACAGGTAATATACATATACCAGTAATATACATATGTATATTACTGGTATATGTATATTACTTGTATATGTTTATTACCGGTTATATGTATATTACTTGTATATGTATATTACCGGTATATGTATATTACTTGTATATGTATATTACCAGTAATAAACATATACCGGTATATGTATATTACTGGTATATGTCTATTACCGGTATATGTATATTACTTGTATATGTATATTACCAGTAATAAACATATACCGGTATATGTATATTACTGGTAATAAACATATACCGGTATATGTATATTACTGGTATATGTCTATTACTGGTATATGTATATTACTGGTATATGTATATTACTGGTATATGTTTATTACTGGTATATGTTTATTACTGGTATATGTATATTACCGGTATATGTTTATTACTGGTATATGTATATTACTGGTATATGTATATTACTGGTATATGTTTATTACTGGTATATGTTTATTACTGGTATATGTATATTACCGGTATATGTTTATTACTGGTATATGTATATTACTGGTATATGTTTATTACTGGTATATGTTTATTACTGGTATATGTATATTACCGGTATATGTTTATTACTGGTATATGTATGTTACTGTCGCTGCCAGCAGGGGGAGACAAATGTTCCTCACGGCAAGTTTGATCCTTTTTTAAACCCATATGAAGAAATGTCTTCTTCTACTCAAACACACACAAACACAGCTGTGAGCGTTACATAACTATGGGACCCTGACAGTAATGAGTTACAGACAGACAGTATGTTTGTGAGTCATTAGTGATTTTAAAGAGTCGTTCTGTCTCAATCAGAAAACTCATCCTCAGCAGCAGACACTGACTAAACAGAGAGAGAACAGATAGAACTAATCATTCCAGATTTATTTCATCTTGTTTCCTACAGCAGCTGAGGAACTACAGAGGAGCTGCACAGGCTATCGTTGGAGCATCGACATATGTGTGTATGAGCAATAATCTAACTGCAGGATATGTAATGTCAGGTCAAACACGTCATTTTACAGTTTTGTGTTGTTGTTTGATACAAAAGGAAAATAGAACAGAACTGAAAGCTTTGACTGAGCTGTTTTATTCTTGTTTTATGGTCATTTGTGACAGATGTGACTCTGACTGGCAGCTCGCTGCAGAGAGAACTGGGTAAGAAGGCCTTTAGGTTTTCTGCACCTCCTGCTTGGAACAATTTGCAGACTGATCTTAACTTTAAAGATTAGTGACCCTGAATGAGTTTAAAACTCCAGGCTGCTTAATGTGCTCATGTTTTCTCTGATTTTGTCAGCATTATTTTTAATTTATGTGATTTTATGTGAAAACTTTATGTTGCTTCTATTCTTGGCCAGGTCTCCCTTATAAAAGAGGGACATACCTGTTAAATAAAGGCTGAAAAAATAAATATAGAAAAAAAAGCGTATCATTTTTTCCAGTATCATGCAGCCCTATTAGGAACTGTATATTTTGCACTTTCTTACTCTGTTACTTCAAATGTCTAAACAAACTCAGCTCAAACCATAATGATGCTCAGAGAATGATGTGAAAGGTTCTGCTTTAACAATGAAGTTCTTCTGTGTTGTGACGCTGTGGATGATGTTCTCCTCTTCTCTTATCACAGGGTTCTATAAGTCACTAAAATACAACAGAACACCACAGAACAGAGGAGAAGAACAAACGTTCCATCGTTTCCATCCTGCTGAAGGTTTTTCAGCTTTGCATATTAAACAAGCTGATAAACATGTTGATGGAAAATGTGAGTCTCCTGGTTTCATCCAGGGAGCTGCATTTATGAGAGGAAACACTGACCGTAAACAATGGCTGCCAACATCCCCGACCACTCATCCTCAGATATTGACCACCTGTTGTGATCAGATGAATAAAATGCTAATTTTCTTTGATATGCTGCACTGTTTGGGAGGAATGCTGCAGTCACATGGACATAACTGTCTGTTAGAAACCCTTTGAGTCCCTGTTTGGACTCGTTGGGTTAAACCGGCTGAACCCAGATCCATCTCAGTCCGGCGTCAGCAGCTCTGGTGAAAAGCATGGATGAGGTTGATGCAGCTGTCTGGGTTGTTTTTAAGGTCATTTGCATTAAATATACACCGATCAGCCTCAACATTATCACCTCCTCACAACTTAAAGGATCTGCTGCTAACCTCTTGGTTACCACAGCAACCTGCAGAGGTCTGGTGGAGTCCATGGTTCTAATGTTACATAAATGTTTATGTCTGCATTTATAAACAAACAAACAAAAAACACTCCCAACAAGAAATTGGTTTAAACTCTTAAACTGAGTAACTCAAAAAGCTGAAGGCACCAGAAGTGATGGGAAATGTCAGTCTTTAGTATTTGATCACATCTAAATCAACCAGCTTCTCCACATATTTAACAGAAGGAGGCTGGAGATCATTGAAGAGGATCAGCTGTGGCCTGTCCAAAACCCACCAGAAGGTCATCTATCAATGCCTTCATCAAGCGCTGAGCATCGACGGGTTCATTACCAACAAATTAGAGGAAGGAATCATAGCGAAGCCTCGAAATGATGTGGAAAGATAGCACTGATGAGATTAATGATAAGTGTGCTAACACAGCGCCACGGTGATGGATGATGTTGGCATTAGCCACATGCTAGCATGCAGCATTACTAGGATGACAGACAGACTCTTTGGTTGTGTTGTGTTAGCTAAAAAAAGTGAATCTTCATTCAGTTATTCCAGTTAAATGGTTCTTTTTCTCAGGTGGGTATAGAACTTTACAAGGATCCTCAACGAAGAAAGAAATATTCTATAGATTAAAAGGATCCGTTATAAGATCTGTCCTTCTGCTTTTAACCCCACCTCTACCTTTAACTCTCAAAAAGGAGGCTAAAGGGGACAAAGCCAGTGTTTCACAGTCCAGAGGGTTTCACTGCCGTGTCGGTTCATCGCTGTCATGGGGGAGAGAAGAATGAAATGTTAACAAAGGCTCTCTGCCACATGGAGTGAGAGGAGCAGCCTCAGGCCTCGTACATCTGCCACCAAGACGGATCCAGTGAAAGCATGGATGGAGATGAAAAGGATTTGTTGGTTTTGGATGGGGAAACAGAAAAGATTAAGCGATACACACTCCTCTGTTTTCTTGTCTGTAGCGGGGCATTTGTAAAATACTGACATGTTTCCAGCTACTATACCAGTTGTATCATTACAGATAGAAACGACTTTTAAAGTTAGTCTCTGGACTATTTGTTACTGGGCAACACACCAGAAACACTTTGGCCACAGGCAGCCTCTTTAACCAACTGTCCAAAATCAACTGTGTGGAATTAAATCTCTGCTTTCTGTAAGAAACAGGATGAATGAACCCAACAACAGTAATGTCTATTTTAGTATTAGATTACAGCTGATATCACTGATATTTATGCCCAATAAGTTCCACAAGTTTAGGAATAAATGCCCTTTGGGAGTTTCAGTCACCTTTTTATTTTATGTACATGGGACACTTCTGTACGGAGCCCCTCAAGGGACATTTACAAAAAAACAAAAAACAAAAAAAAAATCTGTAAGTTTCTGGTATGCATCACAAACTATTCCGTGGGTATCAGAAAGTTTCCCTTGTAATATAATTATAATGACACAAAATCAGTTAAATTCTACTCTGTTTTGTTTATACCTCCTTTTAGGTTATGTCCCTTTTTATTTCTTCTTCATTAGAACCTCTATATCCACTGTTTGTCCCCTAATCTCCCCCCTTTTGATTCATCTCATGGGAGAGGCTGGTTTTCTATTACCATCCTATTATTAATTGTAGTTTATTATTTGTCACAGTTAATACCTTTATGTTCGTTCATGTATTTTAAGTTATTGTAAAGTCACAGTAGTTTTAATGCACGTTGTTTTGTTCATGCTGGTTTAACAGAGGCTAATCTGTAATCCTGTTTGTTTTACAGCCCTGTTTCCAAAACAGTTGGGACGCTGTGTAAAATGTAAATAAAAACAGTATGCGATGATTTGTTAATCCTTGAAACCACATATGTAAATATATGAAAACAGCACAAAGACATTTCAAATGTTGTCTTTGTGTTATTTTCTATTAAATATGGGGTTTCAGTGTTTTTTGCAGATCATCGCATTTTGTTTCTGTTTACATTTGACACAGCGTCCCGTTGTTGTATAAGTGAACAGCTGGACGTGTTTGTAGTTCTGTACATTGAAAAATTGTGTTCTCTCCATTGTCGGCCATTTAACTGAGTCGTTCTCCAAAGAGATTCCTGGTCCTGTGATCAATTTATCACAAACACAATGCAGCAGTCCACCGGTTCTCAACGAGAAAAGGTTCGCCTGCCCACGGGGAAACCTATAGATTTTTTAATGTTTTTTTGCTCATGTCCTTTTAGGATCCTCTTACTTCCTTTAAACTAATTATTCTTTCCATCCAAGCCTTGGAAATGCTCCAACTCACTTAACTTTGTTTATGCAGGGACTAAACAGAACCTCCCATCCTTAATTCCTGGGGTGATGATATGAGTTCAGATCTCTGGCTGTTTGAAGTCACCTGTGTTTTCATTGTCGTGTCTAATGGAGGAGTGTAAGATAAGTTTTCTGTAACAGTTGCTTTGGTCCTAAGTGGTAAAGTTGGTGTTGCTGCAAATAGTGTGCTCAGTAATTATAGTTGAGGTTCTTGTGAAATCACAGGAGCAGCAGGAGGCTGATAGCCTCTCTGCCTTCCTCTCTGCCTTCATCTCTTTCTATTTCCCAGCCAGTGCTGACATACCTCACCTCACAGGCACACAGGCGAGAAATTAAGAGCAAGGAGGCGCTGATAGCTCTCCCTAATGTCACAAGTCAAGAGGTTACAACATGCAAACATTCATGCAGCAATGCAGCACACGTGGATTTAATAGTTCTGTTGGAAGGTTTGCTCTTCATAAATCTCAATATGTCATATGAATGCATGCAAACACACACAGCACCAGCTGACCAGCAGTAGCAGCTCTCTGGTCGCATACAGGAGGAAGTGGAAGAGAAGGCCAGTTAGCGGATGTCATCAGCGTAACGGTCAGTCGTTGTGACTCTCTGTCTCTGGCCCATTGGCTTCTGTGGTCAGATTCAATTTCAGCCAGTATGGCTGTGGGCCGCGCTGCCATTAGCTGACAGCTACGTCTCGCCGCTGCAGACTTTGGGGGTCTGGCCAAATTTTAAGGCCAATTGACTTTTAATATGAATCACGCCGGGAAGCCAAGGACTCATCCCATCGCTGGAAATTAACACCCTGGAGCACCGAAACACACTTTAAATGAGCACATGTGACGCACACACACACACACACACACACACACACACGCAGACTGACTCACTACCAGTTATTAATGGCTTGACTGAATACTGTGATTGTTTTCTCTGCAACTAGACAAGCATCATGCAGGGCAGCCTGTGACACTTGTGGTGTCGGGTACAGTAAAGGCAGCCTTTCCATTTAAGGCTGTCAGCTGTAGCCTCTGGCTGCTGCCGCCTGCTCCTTTGTTTTTAATGGCAGTCCTGCCAATTCCTCCTCATCAGGATTATTAACCTTTGCTTCCTCTCTTCTTCATCTCACCAGTTCTTCCCTCATCTCACTCTTCCTTCTTTCATCACACTCTCTTTAACTCCTGTCTTCACTCAGCAGTAGAAGAAGAGGAGCTACTCAATAGATTTATGAACTAGATATCTGTATTATGTTCAGAGATAAAGTTTGTCTTATGCACCACACTGGAGGAGGACGGCAGACATACAAAGTACACGACTCTGACTCAAATCAGCACTTTGGTTAAAATTAAAGAACAAAATGTTTCAGAAAACAAATGAAATATGTTGTTAATAAATAACATTTCCACTGGTCGGCTTTCCTTTTATCTGCTGATGTGAATTAGTTGCATATAAACTTAATTTTTAGGAGACAGGTCTCCAGTAACTCTATTTTAACTCTATTAAATTTAATATTAAATCTATCAATGAAATGTTCTGCTTTAATTTTTTGTTCAAATACCTGATCCTATAATATAACAACCAATCAGCTGGTAGTGATGTCAGCATAATTGAACATTTTAAGGGTTATTTAGGGACTGGCAACATTTGGTTATTCAGTGTATGTGCATCAGTATTCAGACGCCCCTCTTATTATGGAGCAGGGATGATGGTGTGAGGTTGTTGTTGAAATCTTAATGCTTCAGCAGACCAACACATTTTGGACAATTCTATGCTTCC
>CM075193.1:3543184-3580684 GCA_037577475.1 Chaunax sp. Z400
AAATCTTTGTGTGGCTGGAGGTTTTTTTCAGTCCTACAGACCCAGATCAGGACCAGGTTAGTATCTGCTCTCGTATCTTCACGAAGACCAGATTTGGGTTTACACCTAAAAGTGAGACCAGTTTGTTTGATCTGACTTTTCTGGTGTCTCCAAATCTTGACGCTCAAACAGGGTTTTTTCCCGGTTTAGGCTGTCCATCCGGACGAAGATACAAAAACCAATGACTCTGTTCCTGACTACAGGTCTGGGCTCTAGAAAAATCTCCTGTACCACTTCTTCTTCTTCTTCTTCTTCTGGATCTGGGCCTCCGAGCTCTACCAGCTGCGACGTCATGACCCTCTCCTTCTCCTCCCACTCCTGCTGATTCCTCAGAAGATCCTTTTTAAGGTTCTCTGTCTCCTGAAGGTGTGACGACCTGTCCTCCTGCCAGTGGACCCGATTGGTCTCCACCTGTTGTTCAGCCTCCTTCAGAGCAGCTGTAAGGGTGTTGAGCTGTTTCTGCTCCTCGAGCTGAGCCACAGATCTGGATTTCTCCATGTCGTCAAGCTGGGTTTTCAAGTTGGTCTCCTTCTCCTCCCACTCCGCTCCTTCTTCAGCAGAGTCTTCTTCAGAGCCTCTGTCTCCTGAAGGAGGGACGATTTCTCCTCCTGCCATCGGATCCGATCGGTGTCCGACTGACACTCAGCCTGCTGCAGGGAAGCCTTAATGGTGCTCATCTCCTTCTTCTGCACCTCAAGCTGAGCCTCATATCCACCAATCTTCTCCATCAGGGACGTCATGGTGCTCTCCTTCTCCTTCCACTCCACCTCCTTTTCGAGCAAACCCTTTTTCAGGGCTTCTGTCTCCTGAAGGAGAGACGAGCTGTAGGAGGTCTGTTGCCCAAGGTTGGTCTGAATGCTGCACAGCCTCTCACTGAGGGTTTCCAGCTGTGACTTCAGATCCTTGATGTCCTCTGAGGAGTTCTCCTGATTGGTCTGAGCCAGCTGGGCTTTGAGACCAGAGATCTCCTTCTCCATCAAGTCCTTCTCTTGGAGACACAAGGTGCCGTCTGTCTGTCGTTGAACCTTGTTTAGGAAAATCGACAGCATCTCCACCTCGATCTCGACGACGACTCTCCCCACAAGTCTTCCTTCGGACAGCCTCACTGAACCGTCCGTCAGCTCCCTCCTCAGTTGTTGCTCCATGTCACCGAGGTTGTTCTCGGCTTTCTGACTGGTCGTCTGTTGTATGTTAGAGTTTCTCTTCTGTCCTTGTTTGTTCATCTTTGTAGTTGTATCTTAGTTTAACAGTGAAAAATGTGCCTGAACCTGGTTGTTTTATAGCATCCCGACATTCTAGGAAGGACATCATGACATCATAACCTCTATGGCTATCCTAGCAACAACAAGATGAAAGCCAATAGAGGTTATGATGTCATCATAACCTCTTGGCTTTCATCTTGTTGTTGCTAGGATACCGGTTTGTACCTGTTGTGCAAAACACACACTGATTATTATTCCTCATACTAATTGATTTTACTACTTGATTGACTAGTACTACTACTACTACAATTAATACTGCTAAATAAGTATCTAGTTATTAGGACCCTATTGTTCTGCAAGGAGTTTTTATTATTCTCCATTTTCTGCCACATGAATCGCCTTTTTGGGGACTTTCCCAAACTCAAAAACTCATGAAAGTTGGCAGAAACATCAGTCATGGTGAAACTTTAAGTATGATATGGTGATTGGAAATGGACGTGGCAAAATGGCTCGCTAGCGCCCCCTAAAGTGCAGCCCCTGCCTCCAGTTTAACGTACATGTACGAAACTCGGTACATATATGTAACTGACAGAGATCAACAAAAAAGTCTCTTGGAGAAATACTTTCAAACAAACAGGAAGTTGGCCATTTTGATTTTTGAGGCCATTTTTTGCCATTTTTTGAAAATCACACGAACTCCTCCTAGAGATTTTTCCTGATCGATTTCAAATTTGGTCAGTACTATCTAAACCACGTGAGGATGAAAAGTTGCTCAAATCCTTAGTTTTCGTTAAACAGTGTGGGCGTGGCCAGGCCTCACATTTCGTCAAATTTTGATGTTTTGCCATGAAACTGAAAATTGTCATAACTTCATTGTCTAAGGTCCAATCAGTACAAAACTGCAAATGCTGGTTAAGAGTCCCGCCCTTAAGACATCCACATGACAAAATTTAGCTATAGTCATAGCGCCACCTAGTGGCAACAGGAGATGACATATTTTACGTTTTGATACACTACTAATGGGCAGTTGAACATGTTGGCTTCAAATTCAGTGAGAACAGCAATAACAAGCTGGTAATGCAGGATTCTGAAGCTTGTGTGTTTTCGTGCAAAGTTGTAGGCGTGGCTGTGCGGCGAATGTTGATGTTTTGCCGTGAAGCAGGAAGTTGTTATAACTCTGCTGTCAATGGTCCAATCTGCCCCAAACTTCACATGTTTGATAAGAGTCCTACCCTGAACACATCTATATAGATACATTTGATAATAGTCACAGCGCCACCTAGTGACAACAGGAAGTTATATACTTCAGAATTTGATGTACTACTATCAGGCCGTTCACCAAAATGACCTCAAATTTTGTCAGTAAAGCCATAAGACCTCCATGAAGCATTATTGTAAATATTGTGACTTTGGGTCACATGGCGGCGGCGCAACGTTTGATGTTCGCCATCAAACAGGAAGTTGGTGTTGAGAGGCCAGGGAAGCTCAGATGCTCACCAAAATTGACACACTCGTCAAAGGTGGTACTACTTACGATCTTGCATGGTTTACAGGATCGGTTGTGGTAAAATGGCTCCACAGCGCCCCCTGGAAAACTTCAAATAAGCATTCCTGAGTCTGTGTTTAACCTACATGTATGAAATTTGGTAGACATGTTTAAAGTCCCACCCTGAAGACATCCACACAACAGTGTTGAGTAACAGTGATAGCGCCACCTGCTGGCAAATGCAAAAATGTCTCTTGTGACCATTTTTGTTTGATTTTGATTACAAAGACGAGTCAAAATTGGGTGCGAGGGCTGGATGGATGTTTTTTTTTTTACTGTGAAGCACTTTGTAACTTGTTTTTGAAAAGTGCTCTATAAATAAAGTTATTATTATTATTACATGTCAGTGATCAGGTTTGTTGGCCTCCTCCTGCTGCTGCCTCTGGATCTGCTTCCCATGCCATGTTCTCTGCCTCCCTTTAAGTCCTCTGAACGTCGCCGGGCTGCTTTTCACATCCTACACACACACACACACACACACACACACACACACACACACACACACACACACACACACACACACACACACACTCACAGAGGTGACGCTGTAAAAATACCTGGCAACCTGCCGCCGGGCTGAGTGGATGTCTGGGTGCTCTGCAGCGACCAGACTGTGGGCACATACACAATCACACACCAGGCAAAATATGAACACGCATAAAACCAAAACAATAAACATGTCACACAGACAAACACAGGTCTAAACTATAGAATAACTAAAACACATACAGCGGGGAACACATTCTGTCAATTTGGACCTACAAATAAGAAATAATAAACTGCATCTGCATACAGATACTCAATTAAAATACAC
Source organism: Chaunax sp. Z400 (assembly GCA_037577475.1). Taxonomy (NCBI): domain Eukaryota; kingdom Metazoa; phylum Chordata; class Actinopteri; order Lophiiformes; family Chaunacidae; genus Chaunax; species Chaunax sp. Z400. Next base: position 3,546,786 of record CM075193.1, read on the forward strand.
ACACATTGAAATATAGAACTGAAAACACACACACACACACACACACACAGACACAAACACACACTCGTGCAGACGTGGGCATGGTGGTGAGGTAGCCTAAATCAGCGTGGGAAAGTCTTCACACACTTGGCAAGCAGAGCAGCGTGGGTTTAAGGCGGAAGGTGCTCGGTTCACCCTGATGGACTCATGGTGTGAGGAGTTGTGTGTGTGTGTGTGTGTGTGTGTGTGTGTGTGTGTGTGTGTGTGTGTGTGTGTGTGTGTGTGTGAGAGAGAGAGAGAGAGAGAGAGAGAGAGAGAGAGAGGTGGGGTCTACCCAACTGATTTGAATCCCAACTGGTCCTCCGCTGTAGTTCTGCACACATGTGTGTGTTGTACAGTGTGCAGAGATGTGGAGATGTTTGTGATCAACACACAGTCAAATTGATTCTGTGAGTCTTTGTGTGAGTCTTTGTGTGAGTCTTTGTGTGAGCAGGACACCGATCACTGAATTACAGATGAATTCTGACAGTTCAACAGCTGACGGCGTGTCGTGTCCAGAAGAACAGACACCTACTATGGCTCAGCATAAAGCAGAGCATCTTCATCTGAGCTCCGGAGGGAGCTTTAAAGGTGTCACCCTGGGGTGCATTTGGGTGAACACCCAGTCTATCTCTGACCTTTGTAAAGGGGTAGGGTGGCTGTTGAAGTGCCAGTATTATTTGGAAACTTCAGGACAACTACACACTACCATGGTGCCCAGAATAGTGAGAGACGTTCTCCTCATCGAGACACTAAACCTGTGGATGTTTTATACAATCCAGAGAACAAGACAAAGATTTTAAAACACCTCTTTTGTCCACCTATTACACGTATTACACATATTACAGCTAGTCTGAGTCTGGATGAGTGAACAGGGATGGTGTGTTGGGTATTCTAAAGGTTAGGAATAAATGATAACTTTTATTAAATTTGAATGTGATGGGACTCAAATCTGTCCTCCTCATTTAACCATCAGATGAACCACCCTGACCTTTAAAGTTTTCCATATGGATGGGACAGTGTTTTATCCTGGTGAGTAGATGCATGGAAATTCCACAGCAAAACTGACTATCAGGCCTTTATATGATGAGATGTTCTACACCTGTTATATAGACATCAATTATGTGCCGTTACATGGATCAATAATTACCCTTTCACCTTTATAGGTGATGCGCAATAAAGGAGTAACAGTCCCACCTTTAACAGGCTGTGTAAACGGGGCTATAGACAGATGTTAGAGCGGTAAAGTTTATAGTAAATCACTGAGGAACTGGTGGAAAGGTTGAACATTTATTTACCTTAAGAAACATTAGAAATGTATAATTTCTCATTCAGCACTGCCATTAAATGTCTCAGGAGTGACATGCACTGTAAGTTCATAGCAGATTTCACATTTGTTTCGCATCCAGGCAGATAGTTTAAGCTCCTACAATGGAGCTGAATGGAATTTAATGATTGGGGTTTAGAAACACGAGCAAAACAACAGAAAAGAGACATTTCTGTTCACAGTCTGTGCCCCTCAGGATGATCCATAGACCTCATTCTGAACAGACGTAGTTCTGGTTTGGATGGAAGAGAAAAACAGGAGCTTCATTTTTAAATAATGCTTAAATGATGCTTCCTGTTATAAAACCTGCACAAATTCTAAATTCAAAATCAGTAGGAACGATCTGCAGCTCTGACGCCTCTGTTTGCTTCTTGATGACACGGTGGAACCTAACAGGCAGCGTGACGCGACAATGACATTAGTGAACACACAGGACACCATGAGGCGGCTGCAGGCCTCACATTCCTGAGAGGACGACCACCAAATGGGCCTGATGCTGAGTAGAGCAGCATGTGTGACATCTCTGACAGACGCACCACACACACACACACACACACACACACACACACACACACACACACACACACACACACACACACACACACACACACACACACACACACACACACACACACACACACAGAGTGGTCCCATGATAATTAAAGGGAACATTTTTCTCAGCTGTGTGACTATTGGCTGCTCTGGTCTCAGCTTCTGCTCCAGTAGATCAGTAGGAACAAGAGAAACTGGCCAATTTGAAAATTTTCCCACAGTTTGTGTGATTTTATAGCTCAGATGAGAAGTGAAGAAATGAGACAGTTAAAGCCTTTTTTGCTGTTTACACTGATCAGAAAACAGCAGATCTGTGACCTGCAGTGTTAAAGAGCCGAGACGGAACGTGAGAGCAGAACCTGGAGGCAGGTTAGGGTTAAGTGGAATGAGCAGTGAGAGGGTGGGAGAGAAGATCAGGCTGTGAGAGAGAGAGAGGGGAAATAAATTGAAAAAGCAGAGAGTAATACAGGGTCTTGCAGGAATTTCTTCGTAGAGGAAAAGAGAAAAAAAAAAGCGGGCTGGTGGAAAAGGGAGACGCGGCATCGTGTTCACTGCTGTTGTGTTTCTTTCGGTCCCCTTCTTCAAAGGGACTCTGGCCCTGATGGCTTTACCATACGCTGCTCTGGGGGTTAGAGCTGGAGCACGACACTGCACAGTATACCTGCAGGACTGGAGCTGCAGCGAGCGGCGCTCAGGACGGCCCAAGCAGGACTTCAGCTGCAGGCAGCTTCAGCGCGGCGCTGCAGGTGAACCTGCAGGAGTCCAGCCGGCTGATGACGGAGGGATGGAAAGACCAGCGCTCCTCTGGACGGTGTGTGTTTAAAATGAGTCGAGTGAAGAGATGACAAAGTGTGACACAAAATCTGCAGCCGAGAACTTGAAATTCAGTGAGACAGAGGAGGAAGAGCAACGGAGCGTAAAACACCCTCAGCACAGTTTTCACACAGTTATGAGAGTTAAAGAAACATTCATGTTGAATTATTGTTGTGTTTACTGTTATATGCAGATGAATATAATAATATAATCATTAAAAACTGCTTTAAATTCCAATAAACACTGTGTGAGGAAGATGATGATCTTACAGCTGTTGAACAGATTTTTCCATTTTTAACAATAGAAAGAAAATTGTACATATTAGTGAAAAGCCTCTGAGGCTTGAGCCAATCAGCAGGCGTCTCCCAGAGCAACACGATGCACCACTGAGTGAAGGGTGTCAGTCTGTTTAATACTAACACTGGATGCTCTTTCCATCTGAGTTTACAGCATTAACCAGTTCACCCCAAAAATAAAGGTTATTGAACGTCTCAACTGATTAATCATTTCTGGAGCTTCATGACAAAACAGTGTTGCAGCAAAATGGTTTTAAAATGTAGGAAAACTGGCCTTAGATAATGACATTGAAACAGAAGATAGGAAGATGATCTGAGTCAGTATTCTGCACAACCTTGACCTCTGACCTCTGCACCCTGACATGGATTAATGGAGGTGCTGAATCCATCAGGAGGAAACTCTCTGCCTCCTTTATGCTACAGACAGATGTAATGTAATGATGTTCTTCTCGCTGTTGATGCCCTGTTTGGTCACCAGGCCATATTTAGGCAGCCCCACAGTGGAATGCTCTGAGGTGGTACTGGGGTGTCTGAAGGGGCCGCAGGGCTACAGGCTGTCAATCAGATGCTTTATCTCCGCTCCACCCTGTCGGTGAGCCTGTCACCCCTGGGTGGCGACAGAGGAGGTCGCTCATATCTGAGACAGGCTGATAACCCCAACGACCCACAGAGCAGAGACCCTCGCTGTCCAGCACCCCCCCCCAAAACACCTTCTCATCTTCCTCTTCTGGTCAGTGTGTGAGCGCTCAGACTGAAGGGAGGTCTACGCCCAGCTATAAACGGTTCACACAGGTTCAAGCAGTTTAGACGTGACAACAACGAGCCAAACGAGCCAAATGTTCAAAAAGCTGAAAATATTCCTGAATAAATTTCTTTATCAGGAACTGATAAAGTTCCTGGACACAGTTACAGGAACTGGTTCCAAAACTCAGATTCCATCAGAATCGTTAAGAAAATTTAATTTCAATCCTGCTTTTCAGCTCCTAAATAAATTTCACTGTCACCATGTTGAGTTTCAGTTTCAGTTTCAGTTCAGCTTCTGTATTTTCCACCTCACAGGTTGGATGGGTTCTTTTGAGCCGGGCTCCATCATGGACCACAGCACACAGCGCTCAGAAGTAAATGACTTTGAGATCTCAGAACTTCTGGAGTCATGGATGACATCATCACAGCTGCATGAAACCATCGCATGTTTGTTTTTGGTTGCTTTGGAGAATCCTGCAACGCTTTTCTGCTGCGGAGCTCCACAAATATTTTTTGGACCAAGAAACTTCACCTGAGTTTCCATCAGCTTTGTGGTGAGTAGAAAACTGTTCCTTTAATTTTGTACAGAGCTAAACTGAAACCCCCCCCCCGGTCCCATCTGTGTGCTGGATGTAAACCGATGATGGCCATCATCATCATCATCATCATCATCAAATATCGTCGGAGTCTGTCCTCATCCAACCTGTTCTGTTTGTTCTCATTTGGACACTGAAGCCTCTCCATGTAGGACCTCTGTGTGGGTTTGTTCTTATCAGCTGACTGAAATAGCTGCCAGAGTTAACAGGGAGCTCAGTCTGACACCTGGCCTGTCTGAAAGCTGATGCAGCGTGAGGAACCTTCATCAGTCAGCATCACCTCCATCTAATATGATTGAGCTGCACGTGTCAGTCACAAATTAATGGGTATGTAACAGAGTCCCCCCCCCCACCATGACGGCCACCAGCCTGAAACAATAGGCTTTGTTTTAATGGACAGCCTTGGTGTCCCATGATGGTGTCAGCTGATATAAAGCAAAACACTGAATAAAACATTTACAGTATAATCAGTATTTCTGCAGTACAAGGCCAAAGTGCAGTATCTGCAAAAATACTTTAAAAAAAGTGTAAACATCAATAAATAAATAAAAACGCCTGCAGCAGTAGAAGAACAACACTCTAACAGATAGAAGAGGAGATACGACACTTTTAATTGGGAGTTAAAAAATAGTTGTGAATAGTATAACTACACAAACACCAGTGTAACCAGTACACACATTCAGAAGCGTAAATTAAATGACATTAATTACAAGGCATTATGGGTAGTTTTGTTTGTATTTGCAGCAAATTCTCCATGTTCAGTCTGAGCAGATAACATTTCTTAAACTGGTCTCATCCCCCTTTAGAAAACTGATCAGTGGTCAGCTAAACGTTTTCTCTCTCTCTCTCTCTCTCTCTCTCTGTGTGTGTGTGTGTGTGTGTGTGTGTCTGTCTGTGTGTGTGTGTGTGTGTGTGTGTGTGTGTCTGTCTGTGTGTGTGTGTGTGTGTGTGTGTGTGTTGGGGGTGGGAGCGGGCCGTACCAGTTGATACATCTGATGTGAAATGAGTTGGTTCTCTGACAGGAGCTGTCACTGGAATAGCAGGGGGGTCCTTATCAATCAACCCCCCCCAGCTGCCAATCAAATCCCCTCACCGTGGCAACCAGGGCCCAGTTATCTACACAGCTGTCAGCTCTCTCTCTCTCTCTCTCTCTCTCTCTCTCTCTCTCTCTCTCTCTCTCTCTTTCCCCCGAGTTTGGACTTAAAAAGGGACAATATGGAGAATGAAATGAAAAATATGATCAAAACAAGTATTGATCAAACTGATATGGGAAGAAAATTCAGAAACTGTGAGTAGAATGAGGAGGACAGCCTGTGATAATGATAATATATATATAAATAATGATTATTTCACCAGCTGATTAGAGAAGAGAGAATAATGTCCAATGTGGAATAATCAATAAAGCTGATTGGTCAATAGTTCCTGAGAATTCCAGCAAATCTTCTTCAGGTTTTTACCTTAAAATTGGTCCAAAATAAAATAAAATAAAATAAGATAAATATATATATATATATATATATATATATATATATATATATATATATATATATATATATATATATATATATATCTCCATCATTAATACATCCATCATTAATAAGTGGAGATTATGGGTTGATGCTGCTAAAAGCCCCGTTAACACAGCCTGATGAAGGTGGGGCCGGTTCACCTGTATTCTACCCCACCCTCCTGTATAAATGGATAAAAAAGGTAATTGGTGGGTCTGACGGCGGCGGAGGTAACAGAGCCGAATCAGACGTCTGTCAGGAGGAGGCTGTGGCCCCAAAATAGGGGTGATCCAGGAGCCCCTGACCCTCCCAGCAGAGGATGACATCACAGGTAAGTTATTGTTTTCACCAGGTTCTTTCATTGTTTTCACAGCACCGCTAGTCTCAGGTTGGTGTGATCTCTGTGTGGAAAAGGTTCATGTTTAAGAAAGAAACATAAAAATCCAGGATCCGCCTCAAAATCTAATCTCTTCTTTATTCCAAGGACCATTTCATTCAAACAACTTTATTTATCCCACCAAGTCATTATGTGCTGACATAATCTGTTACATTACAGCACTAGTCAATACATCAATACATCACCTGCTGGTCAGCGGTTTTTATCTGTGCATGTCTGGTTTTGGAATAAAGAGAACATGTTTTTATGTTTGTTTGAGGTGGAAACAGGTGGAGTATCAACAAAAGCAAAAAGTCAACGCAGAATAGAAACAGACTTCACAAAAAGATGCTGACGTAAACTTTGTCCCCGTTTACATAATTTTTCTTTTTTTGTCGGTGAACCTTTTCAAAATCAACAGCACAGAAAAAGACCACAGTCCTGGTTCTGCAAATACTTTGGAGGAACGTTAATAAACTCAACACAATCAGACACTCTTATGTTGTTTTTTTGTTGTTGTTCTGTCTGCGTACGCAAATAAGGCTGGAAGCATGAAGCTGGGCTGTGATGTCATCGTTTTCAGAGGAGTTGTGTTTTGCCCATTTAGGGTGGCGTTTTCTAAAGTTTGCATTGTCAGACTCCAAAAATGCTGTTCTTGAGAACACAAACGGCCAAAACACAACAGAAGTTGACTGTTTTTGGGTGAAACTGTTGTCGTGTAAACATCATTCACTGCATCCTGGTTCAGATGCTTTTCCACACTGGGAATAATAAAGTGACTACGAAGGGACGTTAAATTAAAAAGAATATAAAATACTGTCCAACATCTCGTTGCATCACGACTCTACAAACACCAGGATAAAAAAAATGATGGAAAGACTTTTAAAAGGATGGAGCAATATGGTCTCTGTTTCTCTTTCCTCTTTTCTCTCTTCTCCATCATGCAAACACCGACAGGCTGCAGGGAGGACCTGAGAGCTTTGTTAACAGCAGCAGAATGAATATGTAAAGAAGAGCTCATAAATAGAGAGCTGAAAGACACCCAGCTGAGGCTGCTGTGGGCCGGCCTCCAGCCACACACACACACACACACACACACACACACACACACACACACACACACACACACACACACACACACACACACACACACACACACACACACACACACACACACACACACACACACAGGTCCTTTCAGGCAAAGACAAGCAGCACTCAATCAAAGGTCTGTAAGGGAAATAGTTGTTAACAGATCAATCACCTGTAGGATAAGACCAGCAGAGGAACAATCCATCTATCGCTGAAGCTTTATGCTAATGGCTGAGCCACTGCATCACTGCTAACACACACACACACACACACACACACACACACACACACACACACACTTGAGCTGCTGCTGATCGGATGTTTCTTCTGAGGAAAATGTACAGGAGTTTAGAAATAAATAAACTCCTTTTATTTAAGTTGTCCCTGAGAAAAAGTTCTATTCTATTATTTCAAAATTAAAGTAAACAAATTAACCAAATGCTCATCAAAAGTCACGTCTCCAGTTGATGGGAGATGTGTCAATAAAGTCTTGTGAAAAACAATCAACCTCATGTAAAAACCTTTTTTCATAGGTATGAATGAAAACCACAAATAGTGCAGAAACCATACAGGACGGCACACATCAGGTCCTTATGCTGCTCACTGTCCAAAATGATGCAACCATCATGATACAATGCAGGCTGTTATATAATCTAATATCTCTGACTGTCATATGGTCGCTTCTCATTCACCTCTTCCCTGACATTCATTTTTTAAACATCTAAAATCATCTGAAATCTTATTTCTGTCACATTGAAGCTCTAATCTAACATCAGACACATTCAAACAGCTTCAGGTTCTGCAGGACTCTGACTTAATGCGGAGGTGGATGTAATGCATCAACACAATCAAACACTGCCGAGTATCTGCAGATCATCCACAGGCCGGTTCAGTCAGTATGCATCAGCTGACGTCTTGTGTATTCACAGCTTATATGAAGCCTGAGTCAAACACATGAAAGCCTTTGACTCAGCAATACACAAAAAACAAAAAACGTCTGAGGTGTGGAGAGCAGACATGCAGATATTTCATCAATGCATGGGAGGTTTGTTTATTCATGTTAATGCAGAGGAGAGAAACTCCTGCAAAGAAATCAGAGCAGCTTTGGTTTCAGTGTGAAACTGGAAAATATGTTGATCAATCAGTCAGGAATAATCAACCATGTTCCTGTTGAGAATCACAAGGAGCAGGAAGACCAGAGTCAGACATGAATCAGACAGAAAACTGTCCATAATAAAACTATGGTGACAGATGGAAGCAGGAACAGGAAGAGGAAACAGCTCAACACACACCTAACTATACACTAAGTGATGACCTGAACCAGCTGATTTACTCTGTATTGTATGGATTAGTCTTCTTATTGAGCTGTAACTGTTCTAACCATTCAAATCTGGAAACATTAGATTATTTATTCATTTGTTATCTAACCTTCTGATTCGTAGACTGAACCAAATGATTTTAAGATTTTAGAATTTTCTCTCTGCTTGGATCATTTCACTGCTTTAAGACATTTTCTCCTCACATTCAGTGATTTCAGCTTCGCTTTTTAAAGATGTGCCAGAAATATTTTTCACAGCCATTTTTACCAGTTTGTTCACGACTCTTTAAGATATTAAAGCCGTCAGAAATCCCCAACATTTCTAACATATGTGTTGATTTCATTTCTGATGTTGCTGCCTGTCAGAGGTTAGCAAACAGTTCAGCTTCTCTGAGCCCATAGTGTCCAGTGTGAGAACTTTAGCTGCTGACCTGGAAGCCAGGTGTTACTTAAAATGACTTTTAATAAAAATAAAACAATGCATCGTGCTACTGCATATCGGCTGTTTGCAATATTCACACGATGCACCTTCAATTTAACTTATGTGTTCACATATTTTCAGTGTTTTCTTTGTGTTAAACAGTCTGTGTGTTTGATGCATTTATAACTAACCCGATGTGCTGCTAATTTAATGGTAAATCTCTTATGAATATTTCTTGGGTTATTTATTATTAGCATTGACCCTGATAAGAAGTTAAGTAAAGCAGTACCTTAGTGATTTTAGAGAAAAATGGGACCAGCTATCAACATGTTATTTAAATGCTAACACATGTTCCTCTAAGCAGCCGCTCCACTGCTAACCTCACCCCTATTAACACCCATCAAACTATTGAACTCCACAACCCAAAAGAGCTGATTGTATTTTTACACCCTGGTTCAAGTCACAGCTCAGCCAATCATAGCAGCATGTGGAGAAGCTGCCATTGTTGTGCTTCGTGTATTAGTGACCATAAAGAGCCTTCATAGGGCCCAATAGTCTCACTGTGGGATCCCAGGGACCAAACACAGGGGCCACAACTGGGAAACAGTTGTATTGTTATTCGCAGAGGCAGACACTGTGCCTTTGGAGCGCTGCTGGGGGGGGGACCCACTATTACAGGTAGTTGTGAACTGTCACTTCTTGTTGAGATGAGGGCCTGGTACACAATGACCTGCTCCGGGGTACAATGACTTCAAATAGGTTTCAAGGTAAACTGCCTCTGCACAACAGAGGGCCTGGAGCCCATGAAGGCACAGACACCGAGGGCCGCCTTGCGTATTGAGTCGTGTATTGGTGATTTGTTGTTTTCGGGGTTTTGTTAGTCGTAAATGAACAGAGTGATAACATCTCTGTGTCATGTTTGCAGTGAAAGGACGGTGAATGGAGGCGGGCTGCTGTGATGTCGTTGTGAGCCTGCAGAGCCATAATGTTGTGATCAAACGGAGGGAAGCTGGCGGGACCTGGACCGGGTCTGAGGACAGACCCTCTCTACATTAGAGGTCTGACCTCCACCTGCTGCATGGTTCTAATCCTGCTATCAGGAGGCTACAAGCTAAGGCTGGTGTATCACTAGTGTCCTCTAGTGGCAGCTTCTGTTAAGTGCAGATAAGACATTAATATATCCGTTATATCGTAATATATCTACTATTGATGTGTATCAGAGGCTGACTGATACATTGATCAGCTGATATAGCAACTTTATTTTCTATTTTATTTCTCTACATAGGATTATTTTAGTATTTTATATTCACTCACATATTTTGCTGTTTTATTTACCCTCTTCTTGTATTTATAATTCATCTGCTTAATGGGACCAGTATAGGAATAGGAACATGAATATATAAATATATATATATATATAATTATTATTATTATTATTTTATTAATAAACAATTTTCTCCTCAAATTCAGTGTTTATTTCTGATATTTTAGCTCCTCTTTTTTGCTTTTTTACATGTGTTTCAGACTTTTATTCTGTAAATCTTTTAATGTGAAAAGCTCATTGTGCTTAAGCTGAAAACGTAAATCACACTTTTGCAGATGTTGTGTTTGTATAATGTCAGATATTCAGTTTGGTCACTATTACCTGGTTAATCATTGACCTCTGACCCTGACAGTAGCCTTACATTACCTCCACACCACACACACCCTGCTCATCCACATCAAAACAAACTAGAGGGGCGGAGCATCGACAGAAACCAGCACAGATCTGGAATCAGCTCAGATGCTTATTGACCCTCCACATTAGCATTCAAGCATCTGAGGCCATGTCTGTGGCCCCGGGGCAAAGCAGTGGTGATTAAAAACTTAAGACAGGCCCATTTTTCAGCGACAAACAGTCAAAAATGAAAGTAAAGAGGGTCAGAAAACAGGAGGTAACAAAAGTTCAGTCTCCTTATAAATTATAAAACAAATAAATCAACAGTTTCTGATGATCAAATCCAGTTATCTGGATGTGAGAGTAGAAGTTGGGCTGGTAAGCAGCTGATCCAGCCTGATCAGCTGGGCACACAGCTGGTGTCACTGTGGTCCCAGAGTGTTACTGGTGTTTAAATAAAACCTATTCAAAAAAAATTAGACCCAACTTTAAATTGAATGAAAATGTCCTTTATTGGCTCAGATTAATAAGAAGTTCAAAGAGTAAAATTGTAACTGTATATTCAGCGATGTTTGTAATCCAAGTAAAAAAGTCCAGCTTCACTGAGTCCAGGTGCTGCTGGGTTCATGTGTGCAGATCCAACAGAGGGATGGAGCAGAGCAGGTCACACATAGGTTTATAGTCCAGATGAAACCTGAAGCTCAGCTAAGGTGCAGAAGTAGAGCTATCAAAGTCCAGAGAGGTGTGATCAACACCACCGTAGCCATTCATCCTCTGCAGCTTCAGTTGGTCCACGTGGACCAGGCCCTGGTTCTCCAGGACCACGTCGCTCTTCGAGAACATCCGGCTGATCTCCATGAAGGTCTTGTTTTTGGTCTCCGGGATCACAGCGTAGACGTAGACGGCCACAGACAGACAGACGGTGGCAAACACCAGGTAGCAGTAAGAACCCGCTGACTTCTGACGGGTGGATGAGGCGGATGGATGGAGGATCATCGGAAGGATGGAGAGACGAGGGGAGAACAGTTAGACTGAGACTGAAGGCCTGAGAAATGGTTACAACATGTTTGTTCTATAGATGGTAAACAATCACAACACAAGTGATCCATGAGTTATCGATACAAACACAACGAGTTTCTTTTTAATCATAAAAGCAGAGGAGAGAAGGTCAGAAACAAACAAACAAACAAACAAACAAACAAACAAACATGTGGATCAGAACCAGGAAACTAAAACTTCTCTGAGAGCTCAGCCTGTCAAACCTGGATATTCTAATATGATAGTGTCTAAAAACCAAACACACAGCAGACACATCATGTTTTACTATAACTGTCTTTTTATCCTACATGAATTTCAACAAAATTTTTTGTTGTCCTGTGATGTGAATGAAGCATAGAAATCTTCTTCGTCTCTACCGTGGTGTGTACTATGGTGTGTACCGCGGTGTGTACCGTGGTGTGTACCGCGGTGTGTACTATGGTGTGTACCGCGGTGTGTACCGTGGTGTGTACCGCGGTGTGTACCGTGGTGTGTACTGCGCTTGTGTATGTGTACCATGGTGGTTTTCTGGGGACTCTGAGAGGAAGTGGCCTCAGAACTAAATACCCTCCAGGGCTTTTTCCTCCACTTGTACTGGTTCTACTTTCACCAGCTGACTGATGGCAGCATTAAAAAAACAAACAAACAGCTACATGACGGATATCGATGAAACTCAGAAGAAGGGTTGGACAGCTGGCAGAGAGGAACATTGATCTTTTTTTTTTATCAATCATGCTTAAACTACTTGATTGATTATGGTGAAACAGGGTGGAAGGGGGCGGGGCATGTGCCAAAGAAGGAACCCTCTGAACATGTGACATATGTCATAAATGTCCTGGTTGAATCTGTGTTGCATTCCTGTCTGTCTCAATATGAAAAAAGATGCATTCAATGTCTCACCTGTAGGAAGGGAAAGACGAAGCCCACAGTGAAGTTGGACAGCCAGTTGAGTGACCCTCCTATGATGTAGGCTGCTGGGCGATGGGACTGTTTAAAGAGCTCTGCTGTGATCAGGAAGGGAACCCCAGCTGGAACAGGATCAAAAAAACATCAACACAATCACACACATGTGCTGAGTTCACTGACAGGAGGCACGGCAGGGATTTACTGTTGACCCTCCATTCAGTCAGGCTGCTTATAAAAGACAGATTAAACAAGACAACCGACCATCAGAGGAGGAGGAGTCCTGACGTTTAGACCGTTGTCTTCCATCATACCTGATTCTTTCACACACCTCTCATATGTAATGTTGGGTTTATGTCCAATCACAAGCTGAGACAACCTGCTAACATCACTGTGACATCATCAGGATTTATATCATACATGTATGTATCATGATAAGAATAATACTATAGAATTATAACGAACACAACTCATGATTTTGTAATATTAGAATATTTTAGGGTTTGGCGTCGAGGCTCTGACATCATCACTCCCCACATATATGTCTACATAGAAATACTGGGGAGTGATGAACCCCCTTCACTCGGGGCTGCAGGTGGATGCTGGGGTGGAGGTGGGGCTGAGAGGACAGTAATACTGCATTCTTTGTCTCTCTTAGAACATGTGTTTGCCACAACATGCATAGAGAAATAAACGAACATTTATCACTCAATGCAAGATGCTGTGTAGAACTGAGTTAGCATGTTAGCTAGGAGAATTCACTTTTTTTTATTTAAAAGTGTTTCCTAAGACTATTAACAATTATAAATATTATTTATTAATTATTGACAATATGTAAATATGGAACTGACTTGAAATGCTCCATAGGAGTTAAAATACATTTAATACAGTTTTATGGTATGACCACTAGAGGGAGCCATTTAACAACAAAACACACTTTAATGTCTGCAGACTGACCACCTGACATCATCTCTCTATGCAGGTAGGTTTGGTTCTATAGAGACAATCTACAGCCAAAATAAAATGTCAACGAATCAACCAGAAAAAAATACCCGATTCTTTTATTCATCAAACAAAGGGATGTGAACTTAAATGCAAGTTCTTGTCCATAATGGTGCTCAGAAAACAAAATTATAAATGGCTGAATAATTAATGAGTCATGAAGATGAACCCTTTCATATTGGGGTGGGGGGGTGGGGGGTGGGTGGAGGATGAGTTCAGGAGTCTTAGTAGCTGCTCTGTGGTCTGATGGTTCAGCTGCAGATAAGTCTGTATGTCCCTCCAGATGGCAGCAGGGTGACCAGGCTGTGGTCTGTGGGTGTCGTCTGTTAGACTTTTGTTTTTTTGAGTTTTCAGAATCGAAAGCTTCCTCAGAGAAGAATTTATTAGAAACGGTCAGTGTTTTGTCTCTGATGGACTTTTGAGTTTAATTTGGTGGTGGTATGAGCTCTATTGATTCTACTTCTATTTCTGAACATTTTATGGACTAAATTAATTGGTTGAACTGAGAAAACAGATGAAGGGATAATAAACTCTGTATTTGTATCTGTAGATTGACCAGAACGTTGTTGGCTACATTTTTATTTATAAGGATTTAAGTATTAAACTTCTTTTCCCATTGATTTAACAGGATCTGTACTTTTTGAACCTTTTCCACATACAGCATGGAGCTACTTGCCTGGACCGATACAGAAACCAGCGATGATGCCAACCACACAGCAGACACTGATGTAGCGCATGACTGACAGGTGAGTCTGCAGGGAGAAGAAACAGCAGAACAGGAAGAGGTCAGTCTGATCTCATTCAAATGTTTAAGTGAACTCTGTCCAACACTGCTGCATGTAAATCTGTTGTTCCACAGGGTAAAATAGGAATACAGGACATTCTGTCACTAACAGTGAAACAGACACTGCTGTTCATCACCACTATCTTCAGCTTGTTTCCACACCTCTGCTCGACTCCGAGCAGGAAGTACAGAGCTTAAAAAACACTACATTTATGCTGTCTGAGACTTTACCTGTTTTATGACCAGCAGAGCTGTTAACATCAGGTTTGGATGATTGTACCATTAAATACACCGTATGAATGGGAAATCCAGATAGTCTGGTCAAAAGTAACCTAAGGGTTAATTTAATATATCAATAATTACAAATTTCCCCATTGTGGGACGAATACATTTTATATTATTTCTGCCAGGGAGGTTTTGTTTTTACGGCGTCGGTTTGTTTGTCTTATTCCAAAGGTAATGCACAGATTTTAATAAATTTTTTTTTTGGAGGTAGGATGTGACCCAAGTAAGATTTTGGAGGCGATCTGGATTATTACAGGTCCCATAATGCACTGTTCATATTTCTCCAACCTTTTCAAGGTGAGTAAAAAGGAGGTGCGCCTGCATGGAAGCTCCATTACAGATTCGTTTAGAAACGTGGGTGTTCCACAGGGAGACTGAACTCACAAACTGCATTAAGAAGTGCTGTCATGCTGAAAGTGAGGTGTCTGCAGGTTTGGGCTCTCAGTCATCACATACTGCTGCAAGGACTATTGGATAGGATTCAATTTAGAATGTAAACAATACATTAACACTGTGAAAATGTTTCAAGGGCACATTAGCAGCTTCCTTAGCGTCTCTTTTGCTTTTTATCTCTCTGTGCTGGAAAGGTTTGGGTTGCAAGACCTTAAGGGAAACGAACACACACACAGACACACACACACACACACACACACACACACACACACACACACACACACACACACACACACACACACACACACACACACACACACACACACACAGAGACACACAGACACACACAGACACACACACAGAGACACACACAGAGACACACACAGACACACACACAGACACACACACAGAGACACACACAGACACACACAGACACACACAGAGACACACACACACACACACACACACACACACACACACACACACACAGAGACACACACAGACACACACAGACACACACACAGAGACACACACAGAGACACACACAGACACACACACAGACACACACACACAGACACACACAGACACACACACAGACACACACACAGACACACACACAGACACACACACAGACACACACACAGACACACACACAGACACACACACAGAGACACACACAGAGACACACACAGACACACACACAGAGACACACACAGACACACACACAGACACACACACACAGACACACACAGACACACACAGAGACACACACACCTGTAAATATAGGGAAAGTGTGATTCCAGCACCACAGATGGCCATGGTGGCAAACCCCCCGATCATGAGAGGCTTCCTGCCGAGCTTCTCTATGGTGAAACACTGGAGGAGAAACATCAGCTGTTAATGATCAACTACAGATTTAAGGTCAAAGATTTCAGTAAAGTTTCTAAAGGAATAACAACATTCTGGACATTTACTGACAGTCTTTCTGAAAGTGAGATATGAAGTACTATAGTGGTTAGCTTAGCGTAGCATAAAGACAGGAAGCAGGGAGAAACACACTCCCTCCACAGAAAAACTCACTCATTAAAACGCATCTTGTTTGTTTAACAATAATGTCAAAACATGAGTTTGTGGTTTCAGGGGGAATTATGTGCTGGAACTATTTTCTGACACTGTATCCATCCACCTGCCACTTCTGCACGATGTGTCCTGCTTTGTGGAGCAGAGCCCCCCCCCTCATGCATAAACTGGTCTCAATGGAAACAGACTGAACAGTAAGGCTGTGGACACATCATGCATCCTTTAGACCAGCATACATGGTTTCCCAGAACCAGCTCCAGTGATGTGATGAGGCAGAAATGAACAAGATGTGAGACGATTGTATTGATCAATGCAATTCAAAGGCACATTTATATTTAATTTGATTAATTACTGTTGCATGATCAGTTTCTATCTTTTATTCTTTAGTACATCACAACAACAAAATGTCATCAATCCCAAAAAACACCAAAGTCGTAAATTCCGTTCTGAAAACAATAAATATGAATCATGAATGAGATATAATCATAATTCATGTTGCAATCCTACTATTTTTGTGAAATAATAAAATAAAAAAAATAATAACAGGATCATCAAATTTCATAAGAAACCACCAAAACTTTCACTTTGAGTTTTAAGGTACACAGTAGTCTGTAGTTTGATGAGAACAGCTGTTCTCCACCTTTCTTAAGCCTTGAACAAAGGGCGTGGTCACTCCCTGATTGGCCAAGAGGGGAACGGAGCAAGCTGCTCTCAATCATTGGTTAGGATCCAGTGTCTACACCTCGTTCAACAGCTGTTCTGAATATCAGCCTATCAACTCAGAGGGATTTAGAGATTCAGCTAAATGAACAGAGGGAGGGAAATAAATACAAGTAAATAAGGAGAGATTCAGATTATTCTCGTCAACATTTAACACGTCTATATAATAAATCTACATATTTACCCCAATGAGTCCAGCGATGATCTCTATGATTCCTGTTCCTGCTGTGGTGTACTGGATCTCTGGTGCTGGGATCCCTGCATTCTCAAAGATGTCATTGGTATAGAACCAGATCTGTGGTGGAAAAATAAACACATTTATTTATAAAGCAACAAATCACAACAAACGTTATCTCAAGGCAGAGCAGGTCTAGACTGACTCTTTATTCTACAGAGACCCAACAAAAGAAATCTCACACCTATGTGTGATTTTAGAGACGCCAATTAATTAATGATAATATCATCATTTCATATTATATCATATCCATCATAATGCTGAGATGTCATATGGTGTTTAGTTATAGCAAAAGACAAACTAAAAATTATAAAAGAAAATATAGTTTTGGTTTTGAGTGATGGTAAAATCCAAAAAACAGCCCCTCTCTCCATAATACTGACCTCTCACTGACCTGACGTCACATTCAGGAAGTAATGAACCGTCTGTTTAACGCAGGACTGTTGGGCCTTTATTGCATCTCACTGTTTGGTGTAAAAGTTCTGAATCTGGAATTGGGGGCTCATTAAGAGCCTCTTTCAAACAGGCACCAAAACGAATCCCCTCCTCTGTGACCCCTTTGGGTTGTTCAAACGGGACCGGCCCAAGGCGTCACAACGCCACCTCAGTGTGTGCGTTCACAGTGTAAGCTGGCGTCCTGAAACGTTATAAGGCGTGTCACAGATATAATAATAATAATAATAAATAAAGAGGGCTGAGAGAAGATTCCCACACTGGAGCGTCGCTGTGCTGCTGTTCGTTTGTTCAGTTTAAATAAAGAAGGCTGAGAGAAGCATCTGGAAAAAAGATGCAAATGAATTCCTTAAAAAGTCTCTCAAATGTTCGCTGGTACATCGATGACTGTCTAAACTGGCACACTATCAGGATTACTACACATGAAACCGACACACCGTGCATGTTGCACAGCTAACGTTACCCACAGCAGCTAACTAACCAGAAGGGGTTAGTAAACACCGGTAGGCAGTTTGGCTGAGAGGAAGAAGGAAGCACTAAACCCCCAATAATGTGATGCCTTGAGAAGAGAATCAATGGTGTAAAAATCTAAATGAGGAGGCAGAAATTCTGAACTGGGGGGGTGGGGGGTGGGGGGGGTGCATGCACAGGTGGTACAGCATCACCATAGAGAGACGGCAGCCATTAGCTCACATTCCATTCTATTCAATTTGAGGCTTTAGGGGGAGCAGGACAGCACAGGAGGTGTATTAACCAGAGACAGCAGACGGTGGCAGTTAGAGGATCACACACACACACACAGACACACACACACACAAACAAACACACACAGACACACACACACACACACACAGACACACACACACACACAGGGAACTGTGCCAAGGCTTGCCAACTGTCACATGCACTTAGACTTAATATCACCTTGAGCGTCGGCCGTGTCACGGTCACCATTACAATTATCCTCATCATCGCATCAAAGTACTAAACAACATCACTGATGTAATCACAATTATCATCATCACCTTCATCATCACCATCATCATCATTGGTTCATTTATAGAAAGCAAAATCACCAATCATGTTTTCATCATGGAGATTCATCCTCCTCAATACAACCATTAACATAATCAATACCAGAAGATCATCAGCATGATCAACAGATACAACCATCATCATCTCAATCACTGCGATCTTCATCATCATCCATACTGTCCAATCACAGGGTCTCAAATTAACACTTAAAATTATGTGAATTAAAACTAGATGGATTATACTTTAAAAAGACTGAATGTTAATTTGTCACTGTTTCCACATCAGATTTATCTGATCATTATCTGATGAAAACAGGTTGAATGATTCAGAATGACTGGTCTGATGATGTCACTTTAAGGAATACATCCAGACATGGAACATGTTCTGATTGGCTGATTCATTTTGAACCACGCCCAGCTCCAAGCCAGCAAGCCGGGCTTCTTACCCATTTAAAGTCTGACAATAGGTTGAGATGGTTTCAGCCCCAAAACCTCTAATCATTGGTTTACAGATAAAACTGTGAGACTCTGAGCTCCAGATATCCTGAAGAACCTTCAGAGGAACCAGATACTAGATGGTTCCATTAGTCTTTGGCCCCTAGACCCAGGTCAGACCAGCTACTAGATGGTTCCATTAGTCTTTGGCCCCTATACCCAGGTCAGACCAGCTACTAGATGGTTCCATTAGTCTTTGGCCCCTATACCCAGCTCGGACCACCGATTGGTACATCAGGACCTCTGTGGGCCTCCACCAGAGTTTCCTCTGGCTCCGCCCTGTCCTATTGCACACGCTCAGACATCCGACCCTGAGGGACCAGGATCTGACCTCAGTTTTAAAAGTTTGTCTCCTCTTTTGTCTTGGTGAAAATAAAGAGAGGTCTTGATAAAGTTTTTACTTTTTAAACTATATTTTAGTCTAATCTTTTTTCACCAATGACACTGCATGTTGATTTAGTCACAGTTAGTGTTTGATGATGTTGTAGACTTTCGATTTTCATAGTTTACATTAACAAAATTAACACTATTACACTTTTTTATCAGAACATATAACATATTATCCTTCATCATCACCACAGTCCTCCTCATCCTCAGTGCTGCTCTCAGTATGTGCATGCTTCAGCATTGCTCCACTTTGTTAAGTTCAAGCTAATTAGCAGCTAAAAATACAGCCTGGAGAAGGGCGTGCTTATGAGTTCAGCTCCAGTGCTTACAGTGTGCACTCTTTGGCCCGGTAATCATTTGAATAATTAATGAGTCTCCGGGGCAAGATTAGCGGGAGAATTTGGCTAATCATATCAGCAGAAAAATGATGACATCAGCTTCTGGCTTTATTCAGGAGACCACATGAGGCTTGTAAAACAATGAGGGATCATTTAGGCCCATTTTCATCTCAGTGTCTTTGTCTAATAAGCTATATCAATCAGAGGAGAGAGCTGTAGGGACAGGGGGAGTGGTTGGGGTGAAATCAAGTCTTGGTGAAGGCGATAAAGTGAAAAAAAGCCAGAATTGACTAAAACCATCTGATGCTGTTTCATTAGGAGTTTGTGCCAATTTGTGCTGCTCGTCATCGTAGCCTTGAGAATCCATTTACCAGACACCATTTAGGGCTAACAGCTGACGATAAGCAAGTATACAAAGAGGAGATAAAGAGAATGTTGATTTGGTTTTAATCCTTGTGTGGTGTTCAGGTGTGTGGGACCTGTTTTCAGCCTAAAAAAGCATCAAGAACACATTTTTATTAAGTGTTCCTGACAACACATTTAGAACAGATGTGTCTGTGTTCCTTTAGATCTGCAACATGTTTCATAAAATTAACGAGTCTCTTTCCACCTTTTTAAGGCATTATTGCCAAATGTTCCAAGATTAGTCCCATCATACCTCACTTCATCCACTGTATCTAGTTTCACTATATTCAACAGAAGGCGGATAAATCTGCAGCCGATATTTCCAGAACTGGAAAAGTCACACCAACATATCCAGATGGATGAATATCAAAACTGGTAAGAAGGAAAATGTGTATTTGCCCCTTGAAGTCCTCTGCACTAGATCACCTGTCTCACCTGTCTCACCTGTCTCACCTGTCTCACTGGATCACAGAGGTAATCCAGCACGCGTGTTAAACATGTCGTCCACCTGCGTCCTGACATGCAGACACACAACCTGTAGAGCTACGATCTGATCTGATCCACGGTGCTGTGGAAGATCAGCTGATCAGCTCCATCTACACTGACCTGGTTCTAAAGCGGCATCAGCTTCCTTCTACTCAGTGGTAGAAGTCCATAGTCCCCCAACGGGACCAGTGACCTGACTGTCATTGGCCTGTGTTGGGGGGGGGGCACCTCTACCTTTCAGTTAGCCTGGTGTCTAGCAGGCCTGGTACTGCTCTGTCCATGTATGGATGGAGGATGTAGCTGGTGGAGAGATGCTCTCGATATGATGGAGAACTGTAGGTTATGTTGTAACCGTTGTTCTCTGAGGGAACACACTATCTTTTCACCTTGAGGTCAATCAGAATCAGATGTCAGGCTTTGAAAACCACACCGGTGTCTGATATAGACTGTCTGTTGTCTTACAAAATGATCCACATCATCCGTCAGCTGGGGACAGAAACCAGTACATATGGAGGATGGAGCTGGTGGAGAGTCTCTTCACTCAAAGAACAACAGTTAAAATGGAACCACGCTTTATAAAAATCAATTCATGTCGCTTTCATTTCGTTATCGATTCATAATTAGTTCTGTTTTTGTATTTGATGAATTGTGCCGTTGCTGATTCAACCCTTCTTCTTCTACATATAAACCACTCAGTTTTCAGGGGAGTCCTTACAGCATCGATGCCGGACAGCTGCATGCCGATGTTGATGACCACCACGCTCAGCACCTGCCAGCGGACCGTGTCATCCAGCAACAGTCTCCACACTGACAGCGTCTCCACGGACGACAGGGAGCGCTGCTCCTCCTGCATCTCTTCAATCTCCGCCTGGATGTTAGCGTTGGCTCTGTACCACTTCAGGGCTGAGAGGTAAGGAGGACACAGGAAGCAGCATGGTTATAGTGTAGCATATAATGGAAAGACGCAACAGCACAAATAAAACAGTGATATGATTTTAAATTTAACATTTGGAAAGTTGGAACTTTTTTTTTTTCTATACGGATGACACACAGCTGCCTCTCTCTTTTTTATAATCATACCAGTGCAACAACACTGACCTGTAATGGTGGCGTGGACATTGTTCTTCTCAATCAGCAGGTACCTAGGGCTCTCTGGGAACCATGGCAACAGCATCAACTGGATGAAGGTGGGTACCACCACCACAGAAAGAGAGAGGGGCCAGTACTCCTCCTGTAGCAGTTAAAACAGAGATGAGATGCTCTCATTGGGTCCTTTCCTCATAAGGGCAGTGATTTAATGAAAACAGTGTCATATTTTATGGTTGATGACATATTTATTTAAATTTTCCTTATTCATATGAATCATGTGTTCTGTATAACTTATAATGAATGAATGACATGATTTTTGGGCAGACTTTTAGCATCAACCCCACCCCAGAATTGTTTTTAGGTCAAAATAATCCTGATTGTTGATGTTTACATGACAACAATTATACATAAAAAAACCCAAACAAGCAAAAAAAGGGTCTTGACTTTGCTCTCTATTAATAACTGAAGAACCCATGAGCTGATTCAGAGCCAAACTTTGGCTCCACAAACATAACCATATGACCACTACCTTCCCGAGAAGCTCAGAGAGGCCGAGGACCTGAGCGAGGAAGACTCCGATTCCAATAAAAATACTCGGCACAAGACCCAGGAAGCCTCGCAGGTTCTTTGGCGCTATCTCACCCAAGTACATTGGCACAACACTGAGAGAGATGCCTGCAGTTTTAAAAGGAAGCAGAGAGGATGGTCACTTTAATCATGCACTATGTGTGTGTGTGAATGTGTGTGTGTGTGTGTGTGCGTGTGTGTGTGTGTGCGTGTGTGAGTGTGTGAGTGTGTGTGTGTGTGTGAGTGTGTGAGTGTGTGTGTGTGTGTGTATGTGTGTGTGAGTGTGTGTATGTGTGTGTGAGTGTGTGTGTGTGTGTGTGTGTGTGTGTGTGTGTGTGAGTGTGTGTGTGTGAGTGTGTGTGTGTGTGTGAGTGTGTGTGTGTGTGTGAGTGTGTGTGTGTGTGTGTGAGTGTGTGTGTGTGTGTGTGTGTGAGTGTGTGTCTGTGTGTGTGAGTGTGTGTATGTGTGTGTGTGTATGTGTGTGTGAGTGTGTGTATGTGTGTGTGAGTGTGTGTGTGAGTGTGTGTGGGTATGTGTGTGTGAGTGTGAGTGTGTGTGAGTGTGTGTGTGTGTGTGTGTGTGTGTGTGTGTGTGTGTGTGTGTGTGTGTGTGTGTGTGTGTGTGTGTGTGTGTGTGTGTGTGTGTGTGTGTGAGTGTGTGTGTGTGTACCTGAGTGAATTCCTGTGATGAAGCGGCCAAAGATGACCATCTCAGGTGAATTACAAATCCTGCTGAAGCCCATGAGAGATCCAGCAATAAACACCAGCACTGTTGTGTTGACCACTGTGCCTTTCCTGAAAGTACACACACACACACACACACACACACACACACACACACACACACACACACACACACACACACACACACACACACACACACACACACACACACACACACACAGATTATGAATAAACACATAAACATATGGTTTATGAAACATGAGGACAGCAGCAGTATTTGGTCATTTCTTCCTGTATAACTCCTGATTAACCATAAAATGCTATGACGGCTCACAAGGTTATGTCATCGTCTGTGATTGGCCATAAAACACTGCTGTGTGACCGAAGCCACCAGCCTGTAAATGAGAATATAAATTGTTGGCTTTTCATTTGCATTTAAATGTCCACTAACAGCCAATGAAAGGGTGGAGAGGAATGGAGATCTGAACATAAAAGAACTTTATTCTGCACTTTGAGGACACTTCTTCAAGGCAGAGGGGACGAGATGATGCTGGTCCAATCTGGAGGACAACATGGGTCGGGGGGGGGGGGGGCAGAGGACGGAGGCCTTTTGAGCCAGTGTGTGTTTCTGAACTCATATAGTCACTAAACTTGACTATTAGTGTCAATTAGAGTCACAGATATTAATTATTGCCATTTATTAACAAATGCTCAGAAGTTGTTACCTGCTTTTTTAGAAGTTACCTGGTTAACACTTTCTAAAATAAACTGTTCTAGCAGGCATGTGACTTTTTTGTATTATACTTTATTATTTTATATCATGTAACTTCGCCAAGAAGGTTGTGTCTCTGTTAGTTTGTTTACCTGTTGGTGGGATTACACAAAAACCACTGAAAGGATTTTCATGAAACCTGGTGGGAGGGTTGGGAATGTGGCAGGAAAGAAGCCAATACATTCTGGAGTTGATCCAGAGAAAGGAGACGGATTCCGGAATTATTTTTTTTAATATTCTTTTTAAATTTTAATTCTCACCATTTCCATTGATTATGCATAAGGAATAAGAATAGGGCATAAAAAGAAAGAACATTACAGTTTTGAGTGGATCCGGACAAAAGTGGAGTCTCAGGAATTGTTCCCACTTTTGTGATTGGAATTTGAATCAGGGTTTAATTTAATCAGACTTAAAGGAATTATAATTAATGTAATCAAACTCCTAAGTATAGCTTTAGTCAAACAAACCACATTATCTTTGCTGCAGTTCTGACAAATTGGACCAACAAAGGGTTCGTCAAAGGTCAATGGTCCTCCTCTCGTTTCCTCCCTCGTCTCCCCCCCCATGCTGAACTGCTCTCCTGAAAACAAACGTCTCACCTGCCAAAGCGAGTGACCAGCATGCCCACGATGAGGGAGCCCAGCAGGCCTCCGACAGCGAAGACGGACACAGTGAGCGAGTACATGACGGTCAGGGCCTCGTTACTGAGTCCGGTTCCATTACGGATCAGCACCGTCTTGTTGTAAAAGTCCTTTATGTACTGAGGGGGTGATGATAGAGACAACGGTGTAGGAAAGATCAGAGAAGAAGAAAAACCATGAATTCAATAATTACAGATATAGAAAAGTAGTTCATGTGCTGTGACCTCCTCCCTCCTCTCTAATGACATCATGTCTTTATTCACACTGACTGAGTACAAATGAACTGAGCAGCATATTAGATCAGTGTTGTTCTTACAGTTAATGTATGATAATGGAAAAACATCTTTGACATCAATGTTATTTCTTTGGAATCATTTGATCGTCTTAGTTAATTTGTGATCCGATTCTTGGAGACATAAATACATTTAAAGTGAACGTAATGATTGCAGGACAGATGCTGTACTGGACCAATAGAAAACCTGTCTGAGATCATTCCTTCCTGACAGGACTGGATCTGTTTGTATTTTTTGTGTGTTCACCTTCCCTGTTACAGGGCGGCTGATCTCGTCCAGGACTCAGAGGGTTCTCCAGACCTCCCAGACCTCACCCTGTCTCCCCAGTCAGCTGCTAACTGCTACTAGCTGTTCTTTAAATTCACCGTCATGTTTCTACAGAACATCAGGGCAGAATGGAGGCACACCTGGAACAGGCTGTCAAAGGTTTCTGACTTTTCTGGCCCTTGGGAGACTTTATTGAGCCCTGTCTCTCTCTCTCTCTCTCTCTCTCTCTCTCTCTCTCTCTCTCTCTCTCTCTCTCTCTCTCTGTGTGTGTGTGTGTGTGTGTGTGTGTGTGTGTGTGTGTGTGTGTGTGTCTTACCACAGCAGGAGAGTTGACCACAGCCAGATTGTAGCCATAAAGCATGGAGCTCCCGAAGGAGGTAAGGAACGCCACCGCCAGCAAAGATCCAGTCAGCTGCAGCAGACGGAGGAGAGAAGAATCCTGAATGTTATTCCTCATCAATAATCATTGTTACACCTGGAACAAATGACACTATGGTGGAGGAAGATTCTCTCTAGTGATGCTCATTGGTATTTTTGTCTTTCACCATGTTCTGCATCACAACATGCCAAACATGTATTTATTTATATACGTTTATTTAGCCAGGAAGGATCCACTGATCCTGGTCATAGTTTCAAAGAATAAAAATAAAAAAAACAGACAATTTAACATCATAAAACACATACAACATAAATAAACTCAAAAAGAAGAGGCAAACAGAAATAATCTGGATCTAATTCTCCAACCTATAACAGCTGTAATCTGGGGAGGTTTAGACATTAAAACCAGTTGGTCAGGTTTAGATGGATGAGTTATAATAGACAGCAGTGTTTTATTCACATGTCGCTTAGTGAGACCAAACTGGACTAATTTGCTCGGTTGATTTGCAAATTTCAAGGTTGATATCTTTAGATTGTGGTGAAAACAACAACAGGATGAAGGAACCTTTTAGTTCATTGAAAAGGAATTTATGGAACACAAAGTCCTTCATTGTTGGGAGGAACCAACTACATGTAATTAATGTTTGTACTTCAGGTACCTTCATATTTGCAGAGTGATTCAGGCTCCATTTTTTGTGTAAATATTGAATGAAATACTGACACTACAAGCTATGCTGGGCCATAAATGATTTATTCTTATTTTTAATCTTACTATTGTTATATTATATTTCACTATAGGTTGAGTACCTTTTTAAAAGTCGCTTTAGTTAACCAAACATTTCCTGTGTGAAGCTTCCTTCATTCAAACCCTGTGCTTTAGAGTAATTCTAAGTCTTTCAGAGTAACACAGTAGTTCTTGAACAGTTGGGTTCTTGGTGTGGAACGAGGTTCTTACTTTGCTCGTCTAAATCCTCTGTTTCACATTGTTCACATTCCTCAGCGGAAACAAACCAAAGAGAAAAGCTGGCTGTGGAATAAGAAGGAGACAGAAACATTTTCTCTAGAGTGAAGCTTAAAGTGTGAGGGAGGTAAAATATGAGATTAAACTACAGACAGATGATGAAGAGGGGGGTTGGTTCAAATCCTGAAATATACAACCAAGAGGCTCATGACAGGAAACGTTTATGAGTTTATGTTTCTTATTATAATAAATAAACATCCTCTGCTGTACAGTATTAAAGATCAACCTGACTCTCCTTTCAGGTTTTTGTTAAACTGGTTAAATCCGGTAGGTCTTGTTTTCACTTTGCTATTTTGCAAGTGGACTAAGGAGCTTTTCATGACTTGACTTCCTGTCGTCATCATCTGTCAACGGATGATTGATTGACCTGTAGTCCGACATGCGTCTGTCTCCTATCATGTCTCGTCTTTGCAGAAAATAAATGAAAGCTTTCAACATTTTTATGTTTTTTCCAACTGACTCTTGACTTCCTCATCGGACCAAATCACTGTTAAATACCCAACTTCTTCTTTTTCATACATTTCCTTCCCAATGGAAGATAATGGATTTTAGACATTTTTCCTAATTTCTCAGGAAATAATCCACAAATCATGATGTGAAAAATAAAATCACATATATTCAGGGTGTTGTTATCTATGAGTGTCTAATGTGGTGCAGATCCCATAATAATAATACTCGTGATCTGCTGGATTTAACGAATTAGCCATTAAATGGTAACAAATAAGAAACAGTTGAGATGATGGGGTTTGATCCATCATCTACAGTTTAAGACATGTATCAGTTCTATGATTTATTGGATCATTTTTTGGTATGTATGTAAGATGTGTAGAAGTGTTCAGTCGTGGTTTGAGTTTTGTAGGTTCAACGTTTTCTGTTTTCTCTTTTATTTTGAAAGTCTGTTTCCCTTTCCCTGTGTTGATGTTTGCTCTGTCTTGTTAGTTCTTTATTGTATCCTCATATTTTCTCTCTTAGTTGTTTCTCTTCATTTCCCCTCCATTGTGATTGTCTGATCATGTCCACCTGTCTCTGGTTGTCTCCTCCTCCCTGTTCCACCTGTTCTCCATCTCCTCTCGTTACCTGTCTGTATGTAAGTCTCGGTGTTTCTTCCCTTCTTTGTCATTTGTCTGGTTGCCCTGTTTGTTTACGCTGCCTTGCTCTGCCTTGTGTTGCTGTTTCCTGTTTTGCTTCATCTTTCTGCTCTAAGTTGCTTTCTCCCTTGATTTAGTTTTTTTCCTCACCCCTGGATTTTAGTTTTTGGACTTGTTGGATTTTAGTTTTTGGACTTGTTGGATTTCAGTTTTTGGACTTGTTGGATTTCAGTTTTTGGACTTGTTGGATTTCAGTTTTTGGACTTGTTCTCTGTTTGCCTGTTTTAGTTTATATTTTGTTATGAAATCACTGGCCTGCATTTCCCTGTCTCTGTGTCTGCATCTGGGTCCTCTTTTGAACTGCCACATAACATGGAGGTCTGACCTCCACTGAGTGCCATTGTTGTCACCTCCACCAAGAAGGTTACGTTTTCACCAGCATTTGTCTGTCTGTCTTTACACAAAAACTACTGGATGGATTTTCATGAAACTTGGTGGGGGAGTCGGGCGTGTAGCAACGAAGAATCCATCCGATTTTGAAGTGGATCCAGATAAAGGGGTGGATTCAGGAATTTTTTTTAAGATGGGGCTTTTTTGATCATTTTTGTTCATACCTAATACACAGTGGCTCATCCAGTTATGATAAGGATATCTTTACTTAGGTTAGGTAAATAATTGGAATTTGGATTAGAGTTTAATTTAAATAATTGGGGCTGTTAGGCCTGAGTGGGGGTAAATGTTCCACTGAGTTTAAAGTAGTATTAAACATATACAAACATATTTAATAATATCTCCAGGATATTAAACTCAAATGAAAGCATCTGTCAGAAAACCTACAAACACACAGTAAATTGATTATGTATTGGTATTTGCCCTCTTCCTAACATACTGTCATTGATTTACAGTCCTTATTCTGTCACCATCATCTCATTCAAACTGACAGTTTAACACATTTATCAGTGGGGATCCTCACCAAGCTGCTTTCTATCACACATCACCATAGAGACTAATACACAGGAAAGCGCAGTAAACAATCACGTAAACATCAGAATGAAGGATGAGATTTAGCTGAAGATGAAAAATAAACGTTTTATAAAATGTGATTTTTTTCTGACAAATCAACAGATTTCAAATATCCTCCTTCCTGTGATCTATGATCTACCATCAGACGTCCAGACATATCGTCTAGACTGTTGATGCTGTTTCTGGACCCTGTTGACTGAATGAGGCCATGATGTGATGATGAGTTTTAGCTCAACATCCCTGAAACCTGCTTTCAAAATGCTTCAGTCAATCTTTAGTTATGAATTAATCACTATACTTATTTGGTTATTTTAGCATAAATGATTCAGTCCTAACATTGTTAATCTTATATGCTCAAGAATGAATTGTGCAAAACAAATTATTAAAAAACATATGACACAACATAGAAAAGACAAAAGGTAAAAATAAATAAATTAAAACTTCTAAATGTGATCAAGTCAGATGGAATTCCTCTTAATTTAAACAGTTCAAACATACAATTCATTTAATCCTACTCAAAACATCAATTCAAGTTCATCCAACTTCTCAAAAATGATTGGAAATGATTTCCTCATATTTCTTTTATTTAGTCCGCTGATGTACTTTGTCCCATTTGCAGCCATATACAAGTTTGAAAGGTGGTAGCAAATGCTATTAGCTGCTGGGCCTCCATGTCTGAAACAACAGGGCAAAGTCTGGGTTTGAACTTACCGAGGTGACTTTCCCTGATGGTGGAATTAAAATCTCCTCAGCCATTTAAGATCTCTGTCATCCAATCCCAAACAGCAAAGAGCAGAAGGTTTTCTCTACACCACAGCGGAGCTCATGGCTGGAGGATGCAAGAACCTACAGGTTAAAAGAGTTGAGTTAGGATATATGAACAGGATATATGAACAGGATATATGAACAGGATGTCCTCCAGCAGGCAGCAGTCCACAGGCTGCTCTGTGTCATCACATGACAGAGAGCAGCGTGACAGACTGAGAGAATGGTCTGCTGGAAGCAATTAACTCTAAGTGAATTTACGAGGGGAGGAGAGGAGAGGAGGAAATGAGAGGAGAGGAGAGGAGAGGAGGAAACGAGAGGAGAGGAGAGGAGAGGAGGAAACGAGAGGAGAGGAGAGGAGAGGAGGAAACGAGAGGAGAGGAGGAAACGAGAGGAGAGGAGAGGAGGAAATGAGAGGAGAGGAAATGAGAGGAGGAAATGAGAGGAGAGGAAATGAGAGGAGGAAACGAGAGGAGAGGAGAGGATAGGAGGAAACGAGAGGAGAGGAGGAAACGAGAGGAGAGGAGAGGAGAGGAGGAAACGAGAGGAGAGGAGGAAACGAGAGGAGAGGAGGAAACGAGAGGAGAGGAGAGGAGAGGAGGAAATGAGAGGAGAGGAGAGGAAACGAGAGGAGAGGAGGAAACGAGAGGAGAGGAGGAAATGAGAGGAGAGGAGAGGAGAGGAGGAAACGAGAGGAGAGGAGAGGAGAGGAGGAACCGAGAGGAGAGGAGGACTGTTGACCTATGACTAGCCCTTTGTTGGTCCAATTTGTAATTTACAATAAAAACACCATAATAAAGTTTTTAACATTTTTTGGGGTTTATTTTTTTGGGAGGGGTGAAAAGGCCCAAATTAGTCTGGAAACAGTAACGGGGGAGGGGTTCAGTATCCTGGTCATGTGACTAACAGTCAAAAATGTGTGATTTTTTTTCTTTTTCATTTCTTTATATATGAAGATGATTGAAGGCAATGAAAAAATCATAAATGTATGTATTTCTATGTGTTTATTGTATTCTGAGAGGATTATTTTTAAAAATGTTTTCTCATGGTGAGGCTGAAAATCTATAAAACTTAAAGTTATAATATTATGAATTCTTTGTTATAAACTTAAATTCTACTAATGATGCATTTTATGTTGTATAATTAGTTGTTATTATTGTTGTTTTTTTAAAAATGGCTCAGAAGAGACGTGTGTTTACAAATCAAATTAAGCACCAAATATAATTTTACTTCATTGTTTCAAATGGTTGTTTACAAAAACATATACCTGACAAATATTTAGGAATGCAATAAAAATGCTTTATAATGTTTTAAAAGTTGTTGCTTTTAAAAGAAAAATTTCTTTTTCTTTTTTTTGTACAAATTTAGACAGTAAATGGGCAACATATCCTGGGAGGTACAAACTCTGAAAGTTAAAATAAAAGTCTGTGATCCCGTCTCTGATAAACAGAGAAATAATATTAACTAAGATTGAGCTCTAAATCTACAGAATAATTAAATCCTCTTACCTTAATCACAACGGAAAGGTGAAAGTTTGAAGACGGAAAAAAAGATCCAAACAACGATCCAAAAGATCCCAGACTTCAACGCTCCACAACCGCTCACTCACTAACAGCTCAAACTCCCAGCATGTGGGGAGAGGTGAGGAGGGGAGGAAACGAGAGGAGAGGAGAGGAGAGGAGGACACAACAGAGAGAGAGAAAAAAAGGAGAGAACAATCGAGGTTAGTGGGGGAGTGTAGACGAAGAAAGGAAAGGTAAAGAAGTCAGAAGTACAGAAATGGGAGATTAGAGGGGGAATGCTGGGATTAAATGAGATTAGAGCAGTGAGAGCAGGGCAGGTGAGAAGTTCATAGAAATGAATGGAAACAAATGGATGCCAAAAACAGATCCAAACATATAAAACACACCACAATGTTTGTGAAGCAGTTTTATAATAAGCAGAATAAAAAATACAAAAGCACAAGTTTTGTCCTTCTACTAACCCTTAGATTACAATAATCATGTGCTTATTATTCAGTTTGCAGCTGTCAGAACCAGAGCAGTGACTGATCATCGGGTAACAATCATTCCACATTAACTAATCCTATGACTTTCCTCCCACTGCTGCTGATGAAAGGCTGTTTTGTGTGAGATTCCTGCCACTAACATTCTCTCTAGTAGCCCTTAATTAAACGCACCATGAACAGTTATTACTGCAGATACAGAAATTACTAGAAAGACCTGTGAATTCTATCAGCTGCTCTCAGACTAAAAATACTTTATAATGAGCAGATATGAGAACCGTCAGGTAATTAGACAACAAAACTAGAAACTCGACCTATTTAATATCTTCTGGTGGTTCTGGTGGATTCTGGGTATTGAAAGCTTTTCCTGATGTCTGACTGTACTTCCAGCCAAATCCTGATCACATGTGACTGTGTGTGCTGGGACTTGTTGTTCATTCATTCCACATCCTCTTCCTTCCTATGAGTTCAGGTCAATGTTAATCAATGGTAGGAGTAGTAGATTAATTGAAAGCAGTGTGGGTCCTGTTAAACTAACTCAGGCAACCTGTAGCCTGTCATCATGACAAGTTTTCACTGATTCCAACCTGTTTTTAATCAGTTTGAGCTGAATGTGGTTCTGGCTTAATGGGAAAGGGAACACGAACAGCATTAGGATTAAAACCCAGCAGGGATAATTCCACAAAAACAGTGGGAAGTGCAGACAATCCCTTAAATTAACCAAATAATGGCATTAATGTATATGCTCTATAAATAAAGAAAAACAGAGTTTATTCATTTAGAAATACTTTTTCATTAATTAAATCATATTATACAACAAGAAGGGCTCTCAGTTCAGCTGAATACTAGTTAGTATCAAACAATTTTGTTTGATTTTTCTTCAATAACTGAAAAAAAATTGAATTGTTTTACAGAAAAAAGGTGCAAATCAAGTAACTTCAAACTATGTTGATTAAACCTGTGCAATTAAAAAAAATTGTAAAAATTGAAAAGAAAATGAATTTTCTTTAATTCATTGAATTAATTCCATTGTCTGTGTTCTTGGCCTGAATATGAACTCTTTATCTGTAAAGTTTAAAGTGAACACATTCTCTGCCTTATATACACACAAAGGTTGCATAAAAATAACGTAACTACTGATAAAATAACACAACCTTAAAATACATGACAGCATATAATATACAAGTTCTATATTATTTAATCATATTATTTAATATAATAATATATACACAATATAAGCTTATTGCAGTTGTGCAATTATTTTGCCTTAAAGTGAAGCTTTAGGTGGCTTTTTAATGTAAATGTATATTTGTAATATATAATTGTAATTTTTAATCATATACATTACACAGTTAGGCCTATTGAAATACCTTTTAAAGTGACAGTAAGGAGAGAGATCATTATTTTATCAGATTCTCTCTGCTGTTCTCCTCCAATCAGGTTAGTTCATTTTCTCAGATGTCTGTCATTTATTTCCTCACCTGAACATATTTTAAAGACTTGTCTGCAGCTCTTTTTTCTTAGTTTTTGTTTGAACGTTTGATCTGATTAATCTTGTCTTGAGGACCAGGCGGTATTAATATGGTTTTATTATTGCTACCAGACCTTCACTCATTGAATTCTGCATCACACAGTCTAAGTGTGCTGAGGGTGAACCATGGAGGCCCCCCTGCTGGTCCTGTTATTGACCTGTTGGACAGGGAGGCTGTGTGTCCTCTGTGAAAGCTTATGGGTACGGTGGCCCAGAGAGCTCAATGCACCACAACTTAAGACAACATATGCAAATCAAGCAAACACCTTCATCAATTCAGAAAATACAAAGGGTGAATAGTTGGTCCACTGGTCCACGACCAGCACAGAATCCACATTATCCCTCATGAATCCGAGGTTCGACAATCGGTCGGAGCCTCCTTTCTGCACCGAGTCAAACCATAACACAAATACGAAGACAGGATATGACACAATGGAGGAATGATGACAGATCTGACAATTATAAAGGCAGTGTAACAAATCATTTAAGTTTAAATGCAAAAAAAAAAAAAAAATCTTTTAAGACTTTTTTGGGGAATTCGTCTAAAAAACAAACAGACAGATGGACGGGGATGAAACATCATCGCCTGGGTGGAGCTATGAAGACTAAGCAAACTATAATGAAATGTAATAACAGCTGTATTATGGAGATACACTCAGGGAGTAGCAGTATGGAGCTGTTACAGTTGTACTAGTAGTTGTAGTAGTGGTACTGTAGTATTAATTATGGTAGTATAGTAGTTGTAGTAGTGGTACTGTAGTATTAATTATGGTAGTATAGTAGTGGTAGTAGTGGTACTGTAGTATTAATTATGGTAGTATAGTAGTTGTAGTACCAGCTGTTGTAGAAGTAGTTGTTGTGACAGTAATAGTGAACCCTCACCCCCCCAGCGCTGCTGCTCCATTGGCTGATGCTCTCCCAGCATGTCGCCAGACGGTCGTTAGGGGGAGGGGCCAGCTGCCAGGAAGGAAATGGATGGCTCTCATTTGTTCTCATTACTATCGTAACAGCCATAATGCT
>CM075193.1:3588184-3598184 GCA_037577475.1 Chaunax sp. Z400
TATGTATATTACCGGTATATGTATGTTATCGGTATATGTATGTTACTGGTATATGTATATTACTGGTATATGTATATTACTTGTATATGTATATTACTTGTATATATATATTACCGGTATATGTATATTACTGCTATATGTATATTACCGGTATATGTATGTTACAGTTATATGTATATTACTGGTATATGTATATTGCTGCTATATGTATATTACCGGTATATGTATGTTACAGGTATTTGTATATTACTGGTATATGTATATTGCTGCTATATGTATATTACCGGTATACAGTATGTATATTATCGGTATATGTATGTTACCGGTATATGTATGTTACTGGTATATGTATATTACTGGTATATGTATATTACTTGTATATGTATATTACTTGTATATGTATATTACCGGTATATGTATGTTACAGGTATATGTATATTACTGGTATATGTATATTACTGGTATATGTATATTACCGGTATATGTATGTTACAGGTAATATACATATACCAGTAATATACATATGTATATTACTGGTATATGTATATTACTGGTATATGTATATTACTTGTATATGTATATTACCGGTATATGTATGTTACAGGTAATATACATATACCAGTAATATACATATATATATTACTGGTATATGTATATTACTGGTATATGTATATTACCGGTATATGTATGTTACAGGTAATATACATATACCAGTAATATACATATGTATATTACTGGTATATGTATATTACTTGTATATGTTTATTACCGGTTATATGTATATTACTTGTATATGTATATTACCGGTATATGTATATTACTTGTATATGTATATTACCAGTAATAAACATATACCGGTATATGTATATTACTGGTATATGTCTATTACCGGTATATGTATATTACTTGTATATGTATATTACCAGTAATAAACATATACCGGTATATGTATATTACTGGTAATAAACATATACCGGTATATGTATATTACTGGTATATGTCTATTACTGGTATATGTATATTACTGGTATATGTATATTACTGGTATATGTTTATTACTGGTATATGTTTATTACTGGTATATGTATATTACCGGTATATGTTTATTACTGGTATATGTATATTACTGGTATATGTATATTACTGGTATATGTTTATTACTGGTATATGTTTATTACTGGTATATGTATATTACCGGTATATGTTTATTACTGGTATATGTATATTACTGGTATATGTTTATTACTGGTATATGTTTATTACTGGTATATGTATATTACCGGTATATGTTTATTACTGGTATATGTATGTTACTGTCGCTGCCAGCAGGGGGAGACAAATGTTCCTCACGGCAAGTTTGATCCTTTTTTAAACCCATATGAAGAAATGTCTTCTTCTACTCAAACACACACAAACACAGCTGTGAGCGTTACATAACTATGGGACCCTGACAGTAATGAGTTACAGACAGACAGTATGTTTGTGAGTCATTAGTGATTTTAAAGAGTCGTTCTGTCTCAATCAGAAAACTCATCCTCAGCAGCAGACACTGACTAAACAGAGAGAGAACAGATAGAACTAATCATTCCAGATTTATTTCATCTTGTTTCCTACAGCAGCTGAGGAACTACAGAGGAGCTGCACAGGCTATCGTTGGAGCATCGACATATGTGTGTATGAGCAATAATCTAACTGCAGGATATGTAATGTCAGGTCAAACACGTCATTTTACAGTTTTGTGTTGTTGTTTGATACAAAAGGAAAATAGAACAGAACTGAAAGCTTTGACTGAGCTGTTTTATTCTTGTTTTATGGTCATTTGTGACAGATGTGACTCTGACTGGCAGCTCGCTGCAGAGAGAACTGGGTAAGAAGGCCTTTAGGTTTTCTGCACCTCCTGCTTGGAACAATTTGCAGACTGATCTTAACTTTAAAGATTAGTGACCCTGAATGAGTTTAAAACTCCAGGCTGCTTAATGTGCTCATGTTTTCTCTGATTTTGTCAGCATTATTTTTAATTTATGTGATTTTATGTGAAAACTTTATGTTGCTTCTATTCTTGGCCAGGTCTCCCTTATAAAAGAGGGACATACCTGTTAAATAAAGGCTGAAAAAATAAATATAGAAAAAAAAGCGTATCATTTTTTCCAGTATCATGCAGCCCTATTAGGAACTGTATATTTTGCACTTTCTTACTCTGTTACTTCAAATGTCTAAACAAACTCAGCTCAAACCATAATGATGCTCAGAGAATGATGTGAAAGGTTCTGCTTTAACAATGAAGTTCTTCTGTGTTGTGACGCTGTGGATGATGTTCTCCTCTTCTCTTATCACAGGGTTCTATAAGTCACTAAAATACAACAGAACACCACAGAACAGAGGAGAAGAACAAACGTTCCATCGTTTCCATCCTGCTGAAGGTTTTTCAGCTTTGCATATTAAACAAGCTGATAAACATGTTGATGGAAAATGTGAGTCTCCTGGTTTCATCCAGGGAGCTGCATTTATGAGAGGAAACACTGACCGTAAACAATGGCTGCCAACATCCCCGACCACTCATCCTCAGATATTGACCACCTGTTGTGATCAGATGAATAAAATGCTAATTTTCTTTGATATGCTGCACTGTTTGGGAGGAATGCTGCAGTCACATGGACATAACTGTCTGTTAGAAACCCTTTGAGTCCCTGTTTGGACTCGTTGGGTTAAACCGGCTGAACCCAGATCCATCTCAGTCCGGCGTCAGCAGCTCTGGTGAAAAGCATGGATGAGGTTGATGCAGCTGTCTGGGTTGTTTTTAAGGTCATTTGCATTAAATATACACCGATCAGCCTCAACATTATCACCTCCTCACAACTTAAAGGATCTGCTGCTAACCTCTTGGTTACCACAGCAACCTGCAGAGGTCTGGTGGAGTCCATGGTTCTAATGTTACATAAATGTTTATGTCTGCATTTATAAACAAACAAACAAAAAACACTCCCAACAAGAAATTGGTTTAAACTCTTAAACTGAGTAACTCAAAAAGCTGAAGGCACCAGAAGTGATGGGAAATGTCAGTCTTTAGTATTTGATCACATCTAAATCAACCAGCTTCTCCACATATTTAACAGAAGGAGGCTGGAGATCATTGAAGAGGATCAGCTGTGGCCTGTCCAAAACCCACCAGAAGGTCATCTATCAATGCCTTCATCAAGCGCTGAGCATCGACGGGTTCATTACCAACAAATTAGAGGAAGGAATCATAGCGAAGCCTCGAAATGATGTGGAAAGATAGCACTGATGAGATTAATGATAAGTGTGCTAACACAGCGCCACGGTGATGGATGATGTTGGCATTAGCCACATGCTAGCATGCAGCATTACTAGGATGACAGACAGACTCTTTGGTTGTGTTGTGTTAGCTAAAAAAAGTGAATCTTCATTCAGTTATTCCAGTTAAATGGTTCTTTTTCTCAGGTGGGTATAGAACTTTACAAGGATCCTCAACGAAGAAAGAAATATTCTATAGATTAAAAGGATCCGTTATAAGATCTGTCCTTCTGCTTTTAACCCCACCTCTACCTTTAACTCTCAAAAAGGAGGCTAAAGGGGACAAAGCCAGTGTTTCACAGTCCAGAGGGTTTCACTGCCGTGTCGGTTCATCGCTGTCATGGGGGAGAGAAGAATGAAATGTTAACAAAGGCTCTCTGCCACATGGAGTGAGAGGAGCAGCCTCAGGCCTCGTACATCTGCCACCAAGACGGATCCAGTGAAAGCATGGATGGAGATGAAAAGGATTTGTTGGTTTTGGATGGGGAAACAGAAAAGATTAAGCGATACACACTCCTCTGTTTTCTTGTCTGTAGCGGGGCATTTGTAAAATACTGACATGTTTCCAGCTACTATACCAGTTGTATCATTACAGATAGAAACGACTTTTAAAGTTAGTCTCTGGACTATTTGTTACTGGGCAACACACCAGAAACACTTTGGCCACAGGCAGCCTCTTTAACCAACTGTCCAAAATCAACTGTGTGGAATTAAATCTCTGCTTTCTGTAA
The DNA here is from genome assembly GCA_037577475.1 of Chaunax sp. Z400. Classification (NCBI taxonomy): domain Eukaryota; kingdom Metazoa; phylum Chordata; class Actinopteri; order Lophiiformes; family Chaunacidae; genus Chaunax; species Chaunax sp. Z400. The sequence continues at coordinate 3,592,228 of CM075193.1, forward strand.
GAAACAGGATGAATGAACCCAACAACAGTAATGTCTATTTTAGTATTAGATTACAGCTGATATCACTGATATTTATGCCCAATAAGTTCCACAAGTTTAGGAATAAATGCCCTTTGGGAGTTTCAGTCACCTTTTTATTTTATGTACATGGGACACTTCTGTACGGAGCCCCTCAAGGGACATTTACAAAAAAACAAAAAACAAAAAAAAAATCTGTAAGTTTCTGGTATGCATCACAAACTATTCCGTGGGTATCAGAAAGTTTCCCTTGTAATATAATTATAATGACACAAAATCAGTTAAATTCTACTCTGTTTTGTTTATACCTCCTTTTAGGTTATGTCCCTTTTTATTTCTTCTTCATTAGAACCTCTATATCCACTGTTTGTCCCCTAATCTCCCCCCTTTTGATTCATCTCATGGGAGAGGCTGGTTTTCTATTACCATCCTATTATTAATTGTAGTTTATTATTTGTCACAGTTAATACCTTTATGTTCGTTCATGTATTTTAAGTTATTGTAAAGTCACAGTAGTTTTAATGCACGTTGTTTTGTTCATGCTGGTTTAACAGAGGCTAATCTGTAATCCTGTTTGTTTTACAGCCCTGTTTCCAAAACAGTTGGGACGCTGTGTAAAATGTAAATAAAAACAGTATGCGATGATTTGTTAATCCTTGAAACCACATATGTAAATATATGAAAACAGCACAAAGACATTTCAAATGTTGTCTTTGTGTTATTTTCTATTAAATATGGGGTTTCAGTGTTTTTTGCAGATCATCGCATTTTGTTTCTGTTTACATTTGACACAGCGTCCCGTTGTTGTATAAGTGAACAGCTGGACGTGTTTGTAGTTCTGTACATTGAAAAATTGTGTTCTCTCCATTGTCGGCCATTTAACTGAGTCGTTCTCCAAAGAGATTCCTGGTCCTGTGATCAATTTATCACAAACACAATGCAGCAGTCCACCGGTTCTCAACGAGAAAAGGTTCGCCTGCCCACGGGGAAACCTATAGATTTTTTAATGTTTTTTTGCTCATGTCCTTTTAGGATCCTCTTACTTCCTTTAAACTAATTATTCTTTCCATCCAAGCCTTGGAAATGCTCCAACTCACTTAACTTTGTTTATGCAGGGACTAAACAGAACCTCCCATCCTTAATTCCTGGGGTGATGATATGAGTTCAGATCTCTGGCTGTTTGAAGTCACCTGTGTTTTCATTGTCGTGTCTAATGGAGGAGTGTAAGATAAGTTTTCTGTAACAGTTGCTTTGGTCCTAAGTGGTAAAGTTGGTGTTGCTGCAAATAGTGTGCTCAGTAATTATAGTTGAGGTTCTTGTGAAATCACAGGAGCAGCAGGAGGCTGATAGCCTCTCTGCCTTCCTCTCTGCCTTCATCTCTTTCTATTTCCCAGCCAGTGCTGACATACCTCACCTCACAGGCACACAGGCGAGAAATTAAGAGCAAGGAGGCGCTGATAGCTCTCCCTAATGTCACAAGTCAAGAGGTTACAACATGCAAACATTCATGCAGCAATGCAGCACACGTGGATTTAATAGTTCTGTTGGAAGGTTTGCTCTTCATAAATCTCAATATGTCATATGAATGCATGCAAACACACACAGCACCAGCTGACCAGCAGTAGCAGCTCTCTGGTCGCATACAGGAGGAAGTGGAAGAGAAGGCCAGTTAGCGGATGTCATCAGCGTAACGGTCAGTCGTTGTGACTCTCTGTCTCTGGCCCATTGGCTTCTGTGGTCAGATTCAATTTCAGCCAGTATGGCTGTGGGCCGCGCTGCCATTAGCTGACAGCTACGTCTCGCCGCTGCAGACTTTGGGGGTCTGGCCAAATTTTAAGGCCAATTGACTTTTAATATGAATCACGCCGGGAAGCCAAGGACTCATCCCATCGCTGGAAATTAACACCCTGGAGCACCGAAACACACTTTAAATGAGCACATGTGACGCACACACACACACACACACACACACACACACGCAGACTGACTCACTACCAGTTATTAATGGCTTGACTGAATACTGTGATTGTTTTCTCTGCAACTAGACAAGCATCATGCAGGGCAGCCTGTGACACTTGTGGTGTCGGGTACAGTAAAGGCAGCCTTTCCATTTAAGGCTGTCAGCTGTAGCCTCTGGCTGCTGCCGCCTGCTCCTTTGTTTTTAATGGCAGTCCTGCCAATTCCTCCTCATCAGGATTATTAACCTTTGCTTCCTCTCTTCTTCATCTCACCAGTTCTTCCCTCATCTCACTCTTCCTTCTTTCATCACACTCTCTTTAACTCCTGTCTTCACTCAGCAGTAGAAGAAGAGGAGCTACTCAATAGATTTATGAACTAGATATCTGTATTATGTTCAGAGATAAAGTTTGTCTTATGCACCACACTGGAGGAGGACGGCAGACATACAAAGTACACGACTCTGACTCAAATCAGCACTTTGGTTAAAATTAAAGAACAAAATGTTTCAGAAAACAAATGAAATATGTTGTTAATAAATAACATTTCCACTGGTCGGCTTTCCTTTTATCTGCTGATGTGAATTAGTTGCATATAAACTTAATTTTTAGGAGACAGGTCTCCAGTAACTCTATTTTAACTCTATTAAATTTAATATTAAATCTATCAATGAAATGTTCTGCTTTAATTTTTTGTTCAAATACCTGATCCTATAATATAACAACCAATCAGCTGGTAGTGATGTCAGCATAATTGAACATTTTAAGGGTTATTTAGGGACTGGCAACATTTGGTTATTCAGTGTATGTGCATCAGTATTCAGACGCCCCTCTTATTATGGAGCAGGGATGATGGTGTGAGGTTGTTGTTGAAATCTTAATGCTTCAGCAGACCAACACATTTTGGACAATTCTATGCTTCCAACTTTGTCGGACCAGTTTGGGGAAGAACCTTTTCTGTTCCAGCATGACTGTGTCCCACAAAGTAAGGTCCATAAAGACCTGGTTTGGTGAGTTTGGTGTGGAAGAACTGGACTGTCCTGCACAGAAACCTCAACCCCATCCAACAGTTTTGGGATGAACTGGAACAGAGATTAGGAGCCAGGCCTCCTCACCCAACATCAGTGTCTGACCTCACAGATGTTCTTCTGGATGATTGGTTAAAAATTCCCACAGACACTCCAACATCTGTAGAAAGCCTTCCCAGAAGAGTGGAAGCTGTTAAAGCTGCAGCTCCATATTAACACTATTTAGAATGAGACGTCAGAAAAGGTCCTGTAGCTGTCAGGGCCAGGTGTCCCAATACTTTTGTCCATATAGTGTAACTTATAGAACTTGAGCTACCAACCTCAACATTATCATTAACCTTTAACCGAAATCACAATCTTTTCACAACCTTAACCACAATACGTTTTATTTATTTATTTGTTTGTTTGTTTGTTTATTTGACAGGGACAGCGCACGGCTTCTTAGCCGTGCCAGAGTTAGCTATAAGCTAATTTACCTGAAAGCATCCTGGAGTCGACCTCCTTGTCAGAAGGGCACATATTTCATTTTACTGTTGGAACAATTTACGAGAAAAAAGCTCAGTAGCATATCATGCACAGGACAAAAAAAGTGGGTTTATGCTTAAATGATTATCTCAGTGACTTAAATTCAGACAGATAATGGAGTGAATGGGAATGTCATGTTGTTTGTTGACAATGTTTCTGTTTTTTCCAGGAAGATTTAGATCAGAGTATTTTCAGTGAACAGTTCTGTTAGTGGAAAAAGCCAAATGTCACCTGTGGAGCTCAGCTCATGGACTTTTGGGCTGGTGAGGAATTAATGATCAATCCCTTTATAATCCATGCATGGGCTGATATCAGATACCCCTCTGGGCTTGTACAGAGTCATGAGTTCATGCTGAACATGGTCCAGGTCCTTTGTCCTGTTGGAGCATCAGTTCCAGCCTACTGAGTTAAACTCAGACATGATACAGAACAGTCGTCATAATAAAACATTCAATGTTTCTGAAAACCAAAGATTCAGTCAGTTTTTATGTGTCACATGTTTAATCTCAACATTAGATCAACGGTAGATTTAAGGATGTGGTGACATCAGAACGGCTGCCACTGTTTGAGACACTCCGATTGAAAAAGAGACATCAGGCCTTTTTACTGAGTTTGTGGCAACAATACCAGATATTTTAAAACAGATGTATCATTCTCCTGGTTTTGAGTTTATTTCCTGTTTTATTTTGAAAGTTTTCCCTCTCCATGTTTTTGCCTTACACTTCCTGTCTTTGTTTTCCTTCCTTTTAGATTGTTCATTATTTTCACCTGTGCCCCGCCCCCACGTGTGCCCCGCCCCCACGTGTGCCCCGCCCCCACGTGTGCCCCGCCCCCACGTGTGCCCCGCCCCCACCTGTTCCCAGTTCTGTTTGGTCTCTGTGTGTTTGTCTCTTTTGAGTTTGTCTTTTTTTTTTAGCTCAATCTCCACTTCACTCATCCCAGCATATTCCCCTCATGTCTTCCTTCATGCTCCTCCATACATTGTGTTAGTTCTGTCGTTGTGGACTCGTGCCTGTTTTTTGGACACTCTTTTGGATTACTTTGGATTTCCCTGCACTCAGTTCTGCCTGTATTTTGGACTTATTTTTCTGTTATTGCTTCATGGACACATCAGTAAGCCAGTAAGTTTGTATTTTATTCTTTTTTATTGTATATCTTTCCTCTCTTTCATCTCTAAATGAGAGGAAGGAATCTGGTGGATGGATAAAAATGTAACTGCACATTCAGATAAGGTCAGAGCTGATCTGTGCTTTACTAGTATATGTGTGCTGTGGCCTCTGCAGCTGCAGCTGATGTCACATTTAATCAGCAGGACAAACACAATTGACTTTAGACCAGGATTGGTCAACGGCAGTCGGACTCATACCTCCACCAACAGTCCCTTTAATTCAATCAAACCTCATCCAAAATCAAACTCATAGCTCTGTAACTATAATTTAAGGTTACTGCATTTGTAATGAACCATTTAAATGTGGTGGATCTGGATTTTTATTTAGGCCTAAATCTGGTGAACAATACTAAATGGTAGACAGAGGTGATATCTAAAAAACAAACAAACAAGCACAAAAAAACAGAATAAAGACGACAAAATCACAAGGAAACGTACTTGAAGAAACACGAGGAGGGACGGCTGTGAAACCAGACAACAACAAACACCAGGATTCACACAGACTACATACACAGGGAGGAGGAGCCAATCAGAGACAGGTGGAAACACTCACACACTGGAGGGAAGAACAGGAAAAGTAAAGGGGCAGACAGGAGAACATAAACCCCAAAGACACGAAAGGAAGGAGAGCAAACAAAGAACAAGAACAGAGGATATAACAGGGCAAAATAAATAACAGCAAGGACAGGAAGTGTAAAGCAAATCACAAGGAAAAAAGGACTTTCAAAATAAAACAGGAAACAATAAACAGAACAATATCAATAACCCTACAAAATAAGAACAACTGCAAACTGAGGCCAAAAACACTCTGAACATGAGATGTTTAAGAAAAACAGACCAATTCCTCTTTGGGTGTGTCCAGAAGGTCTCTCCTCCATCAGCTGGACAATCCTCACACTCAGATCTCCACAAAAATACCTTTTTCAGTCATTTAGCCCCTGATGATAATCTGCTTGTACAAGTTGTGGTGATGTTTGCTTGAGACAGTAGCTCCATAGGTGTGTAAACCTACTGAATATATTCTATACAGCGCTGACTGTGAAAAAACATGACTTTACATATACAGACACACACACACCTACAGACGGTTAATTAGGTCTGATGTGTATTTGGCACTGTAGTGTATGACTCAGCAGTCCAGCACCTGCATCCAGCACCTGCATCCAGCACCTGCATCCAGCACCTGCATCCAGCACCTGCATCCAGCACCTGCATCGCATCTGTGGCATTCAATAAAAGAGATTTGAGCTGATCCTTGAGCTC
>CM075193.1:3603184-3620684 GCA_037577475.1 Chaunax sp. Z400
ATTTATCTTTAAATCACACTTATTTATCTTTAAATCACACTTATTTATCTTTAAATCACACTTATTTATCTTTAAATCACACTTATTTATCCTTAAATCACACTTATTTATCCTTAAATCACACTTATTTATCTTTAAATCACACTTATTTATCTTTAAATCACACTTGTTTATCCATAACTCCACATTTCACGTATATTCATTGGCACGCAAGTGGTCTGTTTTAATAAATGACAATTGTGAAATTTTGCCAGTGCGTATCTCCACCAACTCTGTCACTATAAAACCTGAACATTCAGAAAATAGTTTCCAGGCTATCCTGCAACAATTCCCATTTTTGTATCACAGAGGAAATCAGTTGTTGCATCATAATACCTACTGTAGTGCGTAGTACACACTATAGTGATGATGTTGCTTTAAATGCCACATGCTAAATTTAGTGCTATCACCTAATTCCTTACTGGAAACCTGCTGATAGCATTTGTAATCATATGTTTATGATTTTCCATAAATAGATCAAACTTTTTATCTTTCACAGATGCATTAAATCCATTTGAATGTCTCTGAATCAGCATCTGTGCCCAGATCCACCTTTAGTCAACTTTTACCTTTCCTACAGAAAATGTCGTCAAAATCTGTTGACAACTATTTGAGATCTGCAGGTTTCATCACCTCTAGTTATCTTTGATGGAGGTCATTTATAGCTGGGCCATGTCTCTGTTACTGTACTCTAACCAATCAGGTTATGATCTGCATCTGGAAACAGCTGTGCATAGTGGTGGCACATCATAAGTGGTCCATGTCTGGCTGTTTTTACTTTGATTGGCCTATTTTTAATTTTTATGATATTTGCAAAATGTTAAAGAAAGTGAGAAAGTGATTAAAACAAATCAACAATCATTCCCAGATCTGCCTCAAAATGGAATCAAATTCCAAAAAATCTAAATCAAAATCCACTGAACATTTTTTTATAGATATCTTCAGACACACAACCAAAGATGGGTGATCACATAATAAATATAATAATGATAAGTAATAAAACTGCTGCCATTAAAAACAGGAGACACTGATTTCACTCTGCTTCGTTACTTTTGCTTCCAAACATGAAGCAAAGCAGCAGCTTCATTTCTTCACAGTGGCACAAAACTGTTGTTTTCTGCATGAGCTCAGATGTTCATTCTCAGTCTGAACACCAGGTAAATTTACTTGGCTTATTTGGTTCCATAGAGCCGTCCTGAAGGAGCAGAGGGTAAAACATCCACAGACAGAATGAGGCTCTGCAGGCTGTCATTGATGAACTGGTTAAATGAGCAGCTTTATCAGAGAGGTGGCTTCTTGTCATCAATATCCTCTTATATAAATGTCAGCCAGGCCGTTTTACTCACAGCTATTTCCCACACTGCTGATTACATTACTCTCTCTGACTCTCTCCCTCAGTGCATCTCTCAGCTCGCTCGCCCTTCCTTCATTCTCTCCTAACCTGCACCCCATTAATCCTTCTCTGCTCTGAGACGGTGCCTTTTGTTTTTTCTTAGCTTCCTCTCTCACCCCTGCTTCTCTCTCTCTCTCTCCTCCCTCCCTCTCTCTCTGCCTTGATCTGTCTTGGGCGCCCCATACACTCCATCTCTCTCTCTCTCAGTAGTGTGTCAATAGCCTGCCTCCATGAAACAAGTCAATTTTCTGCTGCCTTGGCAGGGGAATAAATCTTGACGCAATCTGAGAGGCCAGATATTTATTTGTGTGTGTGTTTTCACACAGAAATGTGTACGCCCACACATGTATGCATGCACAAGCACACATACACAGCTTCTTTTTCTTTGGTACATACTGTAACAGGGTTGGGTAACGCAGTGAAAACTACTGCAATACTTTGTGATAAATATTTGTGAAAAATCCTTGTTTTGACATTATATGCACAGAAAATGGAAGGAAATACATGTATTTATTACTCTTTACATTTTGCTATTCTTTATGATTAACTTGTCAAAAATTGTGGGGGAAAAAAGCGTATGGAAAGCCAACAGGGTCATTTTGACACACACACATGTACACATATAGAAAATACACACAGAAACGCCTCAGGAGTCGATATTTGTGCCAAGTGGTTCATTACCAGGAGTTCAACTGTGAATGTCAGTCATTTACCACCTCACACACACACACAGACACACACACAGACACATAACACACACACACACACACAGACACATAACACACACACACACACACAGACAGACAGACACATACACAGACAGACACACAGACACATAACACACACACACACACACACACACACACAGACACACACACAGACACATAACACACAAACACACACACAGACAGACACACACACACACAGACACACACACACACACACACACACAGACACACACACAGACACACACACATACACACACACACACATAGAGGTTAAGCCCTGCTGATGTTTTTTAGTCCTCCTACTTTCCAAGACCTGTGAGGTTGCAACTAAGACGAAGGTTAATACTCATTACAGCACAATAGTAGGAGTTTAGTTACACTTTCTGGTTGTAATCAGATTACTATATGCTTAAAAATACTCATTATAACTCCCAGATGTTGCTCAGGCATCACAGACTGATGTAAAAGCAGACTGGAACATAAAAAGATTGTGTGGCTTTGATTGAACACCTATAAATGAGTGTTCCATCATGGTGTTAGCGAGCTGCAACCTTTTAATCCAATCAGTGTGAGTCCAGAAGGTTGTGACCTCTGGATTCTCCTCTAGCCTGAGGAATACTTTAATTCCAATTGATCTGGAGAGGCTGGTGTTGGATCAATGCAGGAGCGAGGTGGCATTTCAAACCTCTGATGGCGGAGTAACACAGTACAGCACGGCTGGAGAGGGATGGAGGTGTAGCCACAGGGTTGGGTTTGTGCCCTCATATATTTTACTTTAAAAATAAAAGTAATAAAACACAGCATATACCTAACTACTCTGTTACTCCAGGCTAATGTCTCGTCTCAGGACAATGAAATGGGATGAAGTCACGTTGTCTTTAGCGCTTTATAATTCTGCAATAGTTCTAGCGAGAGACAATCCGTTTTTTTTCCTCGTAAACTAGAGAATCAGGCCTTTCAAACGAGCCCCTGGTTGTGTTTGTAGGTCATTTATCTGATCTGTAAAGTTGTAAATGATTTGGATAGTCTCACCTGCGCATCGCTCAACCCAAACTGTTCGTATATCCATCAGTTCCCATTCGCCATCTTTGCTGGTGATGTCTAGAGTCACGTCTCTGATTTGGGCACTCCTATTGGCTCTATAGTGGAAGCCATCACAGCCAATCAGAGTGTCTGATTCAGAAGTTTGGCTCTGGTTGCTTGGATACCAGCGAATTGGAGAAATACTGAGCTCAGAGCAGAGACAGTCCAGACGCCCCTGTGTGTCATTCTGGACAGGATACCATCATATGTGTGGATCATGTTTAGAGAAGTACATAAATAAATGACTGCCCATAATAATAATGGACATTACTGATCTAAACACTTCTAGCTCAACTCAAACAAATGTGTTGATTTCTTTTAGTTATTATGATTTACAGTAATTTTATCAATGAAATATGTAAAAATTCAAGGTGCATTTTTGTTTCTTTTTGTTTTATGGTCTAATATCTCCTATAATAATGTATAGAGGTGACATATATAGTTGGCTGAGGTTGTGCTGAATCTGAATCTGTCGTATTTGATGATACTGTAAAAAATGACAACTTTATAAAGCAAAAACACAAAGGTAGATAGAAAAAAGGGAAAAGCCTTTGGGTTGAGATCTAGAGGTGATGTTTCTGTCTGTAGAAGAAATCACTGCAAGGCTGGAACGTGTTTAAATAAAACGTGAGTCATCAATGAATCCATAACTGATTAGCTGACTAATCATTTCTCCTATACTGTGATAGTTTAATCGATAACAAGCTCCACCGTTTATGAGCTCGTAGAAACTTATTAACTCGCATGAAAAGAAAATGGCCATGTAAAGTACCTTAAGTGCACTTTTTTTTAATTCATGGCTGCATTTAATGATGTCATAATTAAGTGACAGACTGTGTCCCCTCCCACTCTCATTTACAGCCAGTCAGCCTGCACTAATGCTCTCATAGAGAACTCAGGCAGTGTGACGCACACTCACCAGTCAAATGACAGAGTCACACACACACACACACACACACACACACACCGCTACACACTGACACACACACACACACACACACTGCTACACACTGACACACACACACACACACACACATACACACACACACACACACACACACACACATACACACACACACACACACACACACACACACACACACCGCTACACACTGACACACACACACACACACACACACCGCTACACACTGACACACACACACATACCACTACACACTGACACACACACACACACACACACACACACACACACACACACACACACACACACACACACACACACACACACACACACACACACACACACACACACACATACCTCTACACCAGCTGACAAACCCGATCAGGTGATTCCAGAGATGACAGGAGGAGCCAATCAGCAGCCGTCAGAGACTGTCTGCACTAAAGATGCTCTGTTTTAGTCTGAAGCTGCTAAACAACTTGTTAATTAAACATTGATTTTTCTCTCGCTTTGCTCGAGCAACAACTAAATAATTTGTTGTCATAAATGAACTCAATACTTTTCAGAGAAACAAAACGGAATCATTCTCAGATTCACTTGAATGTGTTTAAAGAATCATTTTGGTTTAGGAGGTCATGTTTTCACCCGTTTGTTAGTTGGTTTGTCAGATTACACTAAACGAATTTTCACAAAACTTGGTGGGAGGATGGGCCGTTTTTCACTCTTTTTTTTTTCTTTTGAAGCCATTTTATTTATTTTTTTGACATTTGCTTTCATTTCTCCAGGAATAATGTGGATCATCATGAATTTTGAATGAAAAAAAGGTGGCTGGTGTCATGTGTGAAATTTGTAAATAAGAATCTACATCAACCATAAATAAATAGTTATAAAATTCAGTAACCTTAAGGTTACAGGGCTGTGAGTTTAAAGGAAACTTCTTCTTTTTTTAATAGTTTCAACCTGTTTTATTTCCATAAATGTGTCTATTGTACATCTCTTGGTGTAACTTTGCAATCACTACCTCCTCGGTAGAGATTCAGGGACACAAGCAATGATGGTGCAGATGCACAAACCTCGCACTGATTCATTCTCTGAAGGAAATATTCAACTTTTTACTCTCGGTTGCATTTTTCTGTCATCTAACCCTTTATTACTGTTCAGATTAACATTTTACATTATAAAACACATGAAATGCTCATGAAAAAATAATGAAATGAAAGATAAAATTGAATAAAGTAAAAATCTTTTTGGCTTGTGATCCCTTAAAAAAGACCAGTGTCTGTTTGTGGCATCTTTTCATGTTTCAGAAGAGACATTTCAAATATTCATGCAGCTGTTTGAGGCTGATATTATTCAATTATTCCACAAAAAACCTGAGATCACAGAAACATTCTTTCTGCTCCATCAATCATCTCATGACCGATTGGGAACTGAACTATCTAAGTATATAAAGTAGTTCGAACATAAACACACCATAAATATGTCTTTCTTAGCAAAGGAAAGGTTCAATAAATTCCTGGATCTGCTCCTTTACCTGGATCCACACCAAAACATGACCTGGTCTTTCCTCAGCCATTCATCCGTCCAGTAGGCGCCTCGTTTGCTTCTGCCAAGGCCCAGCTGTCCCTTTAAAAAGCCCTTTCTTGCCATGTTGAAAAAAGTGAACAAACATTAAGGGATCTGCTCCTTTATCTGGATCCCCTTCAGAATTTGGTGGTTTCTTCCTCGCCCTGTGTCCAACCCTCCCACCAGGTTTCAAGAAAATCCATCCTGTAGTTTTTGTTTAATCCTGAAAACAGACAGAAAACATGACTTCCTTGATAACAGTATAAATATTGTTAAATTATAAATGCATCAATAAATACTGATAAAAATGGATTACACTGGACTAATAAAACAGTATTTTATTGTTTATTCAATATAAAATGTAGGAATTAAAAATCAATCAGTTGTTTATTTCCTGATGCTGACGCAGGTCGTTTTGAAGCCTCTCCTGACAGTTTAAAGAGGTTCTCAGGGTGCTACAGAGAACATAAAGAACCATCTCGCCTTCAGGGTCAGGAAGTAAAAGAACTAAACGTTGAAACTGGAGACGTCTAACCCGTTCCTGCTGATTTGTTATGGTGCAGCTGGGCAGGAGGGGAGATGGGGAGGGATGGGCGGCTCCGGTCGGTATTAATGAACACATCAGACTGTTGTCATCAGTAATGAATAAATCACTTTAGTCATGGCTCACAGCTCAGCAGCCTGGTAGAGGGAGGCTCTACGTAGGAGACAGGAAGCTCTAAAAGTGGAGCAGGACTTTTATTTTTTTACTTTTAATTTTTATGTGATTACAGCATCTTCATGAATAGATAGATAGATAGAGACTTTATTAATCCCCATAGGGAAACACAGAACAATCATAATAATCTGTGCTGTTTTCAACACTGGGCATAAAATGCAATTTTACACTCTTTGTTTGTTTGTGTCACTAAATATCTGGATTCAAACAAACACTAGAAGTTGGATATCATATAAATGATTTCATTGTCTAATGTTGTTCAGGCATCTATATTCCATACATAAAGGTACACAAAGTATAGTATATTTAAAACATGTCAGAATCCATTAAACAGCTGGAGGTGCACTCGGGGAGGTCGTTCCTCCACCGGGGCAGCATTGTCCTGAACTCGCTTCATATTCTGCATGGTTGTCTGCATTATCATTGTATTTATGTGTCCATTAATTATAACCCAAGTAAAAAAAATCTCATCTGAACAACAGAGAACCAAGGATTGTGATATCACAAAATTTTATTTCTTATACACCAATTTATACAAAACAACAACAGTATTATGACTAAAACATCAAATATACAATCAGATAATAATCAGAGTGACAAATAATACATAAATATAATTTTATTTCACAGCAAAATTGTCTCTAAAATCTAATGTGAATGAAGTTTTTCCAATTTTATTATTTTTGGGAAACAAATTTGAAATTGGTTCTTTTTATCTGGATCCAAAGCAGAATGTAACGGGTTCTTTACTGGCCCGGAAATATTTCTTAGCATGTTTGTGTCATTCCTCTAACAAACAAACTAAAGACAAGTTGTTAACAAGTCAAGAAATGATTACAAATGTACTGACAGACCATGTTAGGACCAACATTCTGGTCTTTACACCACAGCTTCTCTCCTGCACCTTCAGCCTCCTTCCTGTTTCCTGTCTGTGAAGATAACGCCATTGATCACATGCAGCGCCTCGCCTCCAGTTCTCTGAGGTGAAGCTGTCTTTTTACCTCTGCACACTTATCTCAGATCAAATCCTTCCTTACATGCCTTATATTACATGCCTTATGTTACATGCCTGTAGATTTGGGTATATGTGCACATCCCTTTCAGACGTCAGTGGACAGTGTGTGTTTGTAATCTCTCTGGTTTATCACTGTTATCACTGAGCTGTCTGCTCCTCTTTGCTGCTCTCTCTCTCTCTCTCTCTTTCTCTGTGATGTCTCTTTATGTCTCTCGTCCCCTCCTGCCCAGGTGGACAGTGTGACAGTGTGATTTGTAGTCTACATCTGAGTAGCCTAGCTTCAGGTCAGAGAGAGACAGCAGCTTGTTAGAAGACTACTTTTATCTTATGCTTTAACTTCAAGTCTCCCCAGTCTCTCTGAGACTCAGTCTTACCCCTGAGCCCAGGAAGAGGATTTTCTACCACACCCACTCCCTCTCTCCATGTAGACCAGGGTTACCTGCAAGGCCACAATCAGAAGTCTTTATTGTCTTAATCCTAAATGATTCTGTGTAGAACATTTGGCAGTGATGCCGTTTTGCTCTAGAAATACAACATGCACAATGTACAAGTAGCTGAGTGTGTGCTCAGGTTTGAAGTAAACAAACTGGATTTTCTCCTCACATACATCAGTAAGTGAATGCATCACCATTTAAATGGACTTCATGATGTTGATCAGAAAGTGAACACATCACCATTAAGTGTACATTTTTGCGTTCTTCAGAACATGAATGCACCTCTGTTCACAGACATTTCAATGTATGCTTAAGTCAGTGAACGCATCACCATCAAAGGCACCAAAGTACATACTACGAGTAAGTGAAGGCATCACCATCAAAAGCACCAAAGTACATACACGAGTCAGTGAAGGCATCACCATCAAAAGCACCAAAGTACATACTACGAGTAAGTGAATGCATCACCATCAAAGGCACCAAAGTACATACACGAGTCAGTGAAGGCATCACCATCAAAGGCACCAAAGTACATACACGAGTCGGTGAAGGCATCACCATCAAAAGCACCAAAGTACATACACGAGTCAGTGAAGGCATCACCATCAAAAGCACCAAAGTACATACACGAGTCAGTGAAGGCATCACCATCAAAGGCACCAAAGTACATACACGAGTCAGTGAAGGCATCACCATCAAAGGCACCAAAGTAAATACTCTAATACAGTTGTTCCCAAAGTCTGGGTCGCGACCCACAGGTGGGTCGCAGGAGATTTTATTTGGGTCGCCAAATAAAATAGTTGTGATTCTATTTTTTTTTACTATTATTCTAGCTTTATATCTGCAGAACATCTTTCAGCCACATGAGGGAGCGTGTTTCTAGCGCCACCACACATGGAGTTCTGCCAATCATTGACATTGGACATTGGAGCCGTTTGGGTTCACACCCAGGTGTCCACCATAGGGCACCTGGGCCCTGACTGGAACAAAGAACAAGCAATATTCTGTTTAATTAAATGATGAGAGGGAAATAAGAGTCTGTTAATTACAAAAAATGCACTTAATTTGTCTCATTTTAAGTAGTTAAAATGTGTGTTGTTTAACTGATGTGTGCCTGTTTAATTTAAATGCACTTGTTCTCAAATAAAAATATGAACATATGAACTTGAACATGAGTGGCTGTTTACTCAGACTCAATGCATTTTCTCATTTATAAAGTAGCCTATTTAAAATGTTTATATTTTGATGAGATAAAAACAATGAGATACCACAACCCTCCTAAATGCACTGATTTGATCGTATCTATAAAGTATTTAAAATATATACAGTATATATTTTCAATAAGCATACAATGTAGTTGTCATTTAAATGCTTCCTCCAAATCAACTTTACTAAAACGCATCTCTACAGGAGGAACCAGTGCAGGAAAGTCAGTATATACACAGATTTAAAAACCCTAAAATACAGACGGAGTTATCTGTGTGACCTCAATGGGAAAGGACTTGCAGGGAGATGGACATATATTGTAAAGATATATATCACATTTTATTGCATTATATTTGACCATAATTTGCTGACAATGAAGATGCACTGATGTTTCATTTTTGAGTCTTTATTAATGTGTCTGTTCATCAACCATAATGATGAGTCAGACATTCACAATGAAGGTACAAATATTTGACTAGATTCATACAAAGCCTTTGTATTACAATATTTCCATCATCACCAACGACAGAAATATCGTCCATTTAACGTAACTTATTAATGATGGCTAACTTCAAATCTCCTGTGGTTTAGACCAACTTTTCACTAGAAGGATATCGAAGTTCCTCTTACGCTTGAAGGGCTTTGACAACATTTTGCCCACAGCGGAGAAAAACCTGTACAGGGCGTTACGTTTTGTTGGCGGTGTAGTCAGGTGACGTCGAATCGTTGAGGCAATATGTCTTTCAATTGCAGGATCATTCATGTTCAGCGCAGAAACAATCACCTCGTTTCCAAACATTTGATGCAGCTCCTTGACAATGTTCTTGCAGTGTGTCTTGAAGGTTTCTACGCCAATGTATAAATCTTCAGACTCGACTTCTGCCCACGTGTTTTCAAACAGTCGCTCCAGGTTGTCTTTATTTCGTGGGACCATGCCCAGTTTGTTGAAGAACTGAGAAACTATGATTCCAGTGAGAACTATGACGGTCTCTTTCTTTTTTCGGGTCAGTAGATCCTGTGGGTGACCTGACTCAGCACATTGTGGCACCGTCTCGGACTCGGACTCGGACTCAGACTCTGAAGAAGCTAGCATTAAGGCGAGTGCCGTCTTTTGACTGTAACTCTCAACGCGAGCAAGCCACCAATTCATCAGGACCATGAATACCCAAAGTTTATCTGATATGGCAGCACGGGTTTCATCTGCTGGCACTAGAGCCATGTCTTCCTTCTTGTTCGTCATTGTTTCTGGGACAATCATCATTTTCCCATTTGTCAGGAAGCTGAAGAGGAGATTGTTTAGTTCTTGGGTGAATATCGCCGTTTCAATGCCATTTTTGAACAGTGGCACCACTGATTGGTCATACGTGTCCATCCGATTTTCAGGCTTAAACAGAGAATCAACCTTTTTCATGATTGGCTGAATGGACTGCATGATTGGCCTCTTGGACTTCTTGTTGAATCTAGTCATCAGCTGTGTGACAATGCGATAGATCTGGCTTTTGGCAAAGCACTTTGTGGAAAGGACCTGTATCTTGTTCTTGATCTTTTCAATGCAGTTCGTTGGACCCTCAACCATTGCCTTTTCTTCAATGGCTTTAGAGACGTCATGTGAAACATCTGTGATCTCCTGAGACATTACAGATGTTGTTGCATCGTACAAAAGGGGATCCATGATCTGGCTCAGTTCCTTACAGAGTGCGGTCTGGATGACATGTGATTTTCCATCTGATGAAACCATTTCTGGTTGATCCTTGCTCTTACGTTTGTCTGCAGGGGGTGACCACAGAGTCTTTTCCAGCATGTCCTGTAACACTTTGCTGGCATTATCAATCATAGTGTCAAGTGTGCTGGCCAGAGTAATATGATCACATATTCCATTCTCCACAAGGCCCACGCTACTAAAAGTGTCTGATTTAACTTTCTCTGCAACCTCTGCGTTCACCGAGTCCGACAAACGTATGGAGTTGAGACTTAAGACCTCGTCTGGGACGCTCAGAGCTTTTCTGAAACTGTGAAGGACGGTGTCGCCCACACTGCATCGACGCTCCTCACAAACACATTTATTTGTGCTCTGATTAGCCATCGTCCTGTCTTTTGGTGCATTCGCTATTGTGTCCAAAAGCACCTCTGCCAAAGCAATCCTAGTGCATTCATCAGGTGTTCCCTCTAGGAACTGTTTCCACTGATCCTCTGTCATGTTGTTTAAACAGGATTCGACTGCAGTGTCCATAATCTTGTTTTGTGGCATATTCATGTACATAGTTGAAGTATTATAATCGTTGAAGTGTTATAATTGTTGAACGTTGAAATGTTGTCTGTTAGTACAGGCTATGATCGAGTAGCGGTTCCTAATAAGCTGGATATGATGAAAACATCAAGGCAGACGAGATGTTAGTGACCAAAGGACCAAAGTTCAAAGGCTAACCTTAACCCTAACTGCTGTTAGACTGTCCAATCAGCACTGCTCCCAGTAGACCGAACAATTTGTAGTACTTGTGTGAAATACTGAGACACTTTGCAATAGTATTGTGAAATATTCTTGAGACACTTTACCCCCGTCCTTTATTGTATTGTATTTTTTTAAATATTATTTCCCCTCCTCCTGCTGTGTTTTTCGTACACTGTGCTGCTGCAATAATGTAAATTTCCCCACTGTGGGACTAATAAAGGGATATCTTATCTTATCTTATCTTATCTTAACTGCATAGCAACCATTACAAGGCACAGAATGCATTCAGTGTTCTCATTTTCATGGGAGTCAGCTGCTGTTAGAAGTAACTCTATTGTTCTGTTGTAAAGACAGTAATTATCACTATTTCATGAAGTTAATTCCTGATGAACTGAGGCGATCCAAACATTACACATGGTGAAAATTAATGTGTAATAGTTTCTGGCCATGACGAGGCAAAATGACTCACTAGCGTCGTCTAAAGAGCAGCAAGTTTGACCTAAAATATTATTTCGACATGTGTATCGAACCTCGGTCTACAAAAAAAACCTCCTGGAGTATCCTGGAAAAGTTACTACTTGTGCTACTACTATCGATATTAGTGCTACGAATAACTCTAAAAGAACTACAGGTTCTAGTACTAATACTGCTACTACTACTACATTACTATGGCGTTGTAACTGCTACTAGATCTCAGATCTCAGCCCATTTTGTCCTCGTCTCTCTTTAAATGTGTATATCTGTGGTTATCTCATCTTTCTACTGTAGCACTACTCCTGCTTCTACAGGTGAACCTCAGTCATGCTGCTGTTAATACTTCTTTAGTACTGACAACATTAATACTGATGTGCACCAAGCATCAGGCACACTGGACAAATGTTCTATTCTTTATGTGTTTTCAGAGATGAAGGCTTCACAGCTGCTCAGCCTCCTCCTCCAATCTATGCTCATCCTCACTGTGTTTTAACATGCTTCAATATATGACAGCAGCTCTGTTGTGTATTCAATTGTGCACTAATGTCAAATGAGCGATCACACACCCAAAGCTGGAGGTTGATTCGTTAATTCGTCATTCTTAAAAAAGCATATAGTGGAATTTCATCTGCTCTACATCTGTGAATATGTCTATGCTGCCGTGTTCTATATATATATATATATATATATATATAAATAGTACCGCTACCACATGTAGAAAATGTAATCAAAGGAAAGATTTTTGAAATTATTATTATTACTATTATTATTATTATTATAGCAGGTGTGTTTCCAGCATTTCTAGTGGTTAACAGTTAAATAGTCACAAACGTGTGAAAGTTGAGCCCATTTCTTTTTATAGATTAGCTCTTTAATGTTAGCAGTGTCAGTGGAGGCCTGTACAGCCACAGGGGTCCACATTTACAAAAGAGCAGCTAGTGGTCCCGGGTCGGCACTTTACAGAGCACACCTCCCAAAGATGAAATTAAAACCTACGTGGAAAAGTGAATGTTTCTCCATTTGGGAGCGGGTATCAGATGAAGACATCGCATCCATCAGCACGGATGTTGAGCTCATGGATGGAGAATGAAAGGGGCCAGGGTGCAGGCGGGGGGCCCGCTCCCAAAAGATCCAAGACAAGGCGTGTAATCGAATGTCACAGAGCGACCGGAGCAGGAGTCAATTACAAAATCAAACTGTCCAAGGACTTAGTCAGAGATGCAAAAGGCTGTGGCTGCAGAAGGCCTCCCTTAACTCCCCTAATCACTCCTCTATCACTCCTCTATCTATCTATCTATTATCTATCTATCTATCTATCTATCTATCTATCTGTCTATATGTCTGTCTGTCCGTCCGTAAATTCCGTCTGCTGATGAAAACCATGCACAGAGTCTCCAGAAGTAGCCAGTATTGGGACCTTGAAGGTTTTTTTTATTTTATGTTATTCCTATTAATAATAATCTAGCAGTGACGCTGCTGCTGCTGCTGCTACCATCCAGCAGCAGCAGCAGCATCAGCAGCAGCAGCAGTAGTCCTAGTAGTAAATGTCTGCAGCAGATGTTTGTCCTGTCATACCACGTTTGGCGAGGCAGTGTGGTGTGTAACTGTCTGACTGCTGCCAGGCCTCTGCATCTGTTCCCACACTGAGAGTCGATGTCAACCAACAGACCCCCCCCCCCCCCCCCCCCCCCCCCCCCACACACACACACACACACACACACACACACACACACAATGGTTTGGCTTCATTTCCTAAAGTCTGAACGCTCCACACTGGCAAGAAAAATACAATTCTGGTGGAAATTCTTAAGGCTGGTCATGAAATCTCAGTACATCTGGATCCACACTAAGTACCAAGTATTTAAAGTATCAGGTATCAGAGGCTGATATCAATAGCAATAACCAGAATTGAATTCAGTAGAGCGCATAACGCCAAGGCCGACAATCAACTTTAATTCAGTCAAACTTTATCCAGAACTGACCTCATAGCGCTGCAACCATGCAAGCAACTTTACTACAGAACTTTTTTTTAAATTTCTGTTTTTACACCATCAGTAATCAGTGTATCCCCCATCCATGGGTGGATCTAGCGGCGGGGCCAGACGGGCCCCAGCTGAAATCTGATTGGCCCCTGAAGAGCCCCTGTCCTGTCACTTGTCTTTTTTTTTTTTAAACTTGTCTGTGTCAAGTTGTAGTTTTTCTGCTCTAAACTGTTGTATATGCTGCAATAACATACTTAAAAGATTTTTTTTTTTTTATCATATTTTTTAAAGTATTTTATGTATTACATATTTGGGAAAAATTGTCTTATGTATTAAATTATGTATGCACCCCAGTTTAAAATTCAATGAATATGAAAATTAAAAGTTTTTATTTCCTAAGCTTTTTTGACTTAGTGTACTTGAACTAGTCACAATTTACAAAATATCTTCATTTATGAGTGTCTTTGCTCAAAGCTGTAGAGCCAATAGCAAACACGGAAAACGTGGATGTTGGACATAAACTTGGCCGCTCTATGGAAAATGTGACCCCTTTATGGTCCCTGATTTAGAAAAGTCCTAGATCTGCCACTGCCATCAGCATTGATTACAGCGTAATCCTCCTCCTCATGGACTGGTACAACCTGTTGATGTCATCATGTGGGATGGTGGTCCACTCTTCACTCAGACCTGCAGCTACAGGATTTTATAGGTTGGGGCTCATCCAGACATGGTCAGGTTGCCCCAGCCGTGGTATTACAGGTGTGATTTTCTCCCCTCGTACCTTTTTATAGGTGTGAGTTGGTCAAAAAGGAGCGGTCATTCGTTTAATAAAGGCTTTGTAGCTTTTTCTCTAAAAACTGTGAAAGACTCAGTTCAGTGGGACAAAACCCTGAATGTAGACAATTTAACAAAACCGATCCTACATATTCTGTAGATGCACAACCAATTTTAAAATAGAGAAAAATGTTTTCTAAAATTAGAATTTTATTATTAAAATTAAAGTTGTATCCAAATTTGCATTGGAAGTTGTTGTTTTTCCTGTGTCATTAAATATATATATGTATATATACATATATATATATATATATATATATATATATATATATATATAAATATGAAATAGGCAAAACTATCAATATACAAGAACAAAAACAATATTATTTTTAGAAAATATAAGCACCAAGCATAGATTTTTAGATGCTGACATCAGTTTTGACCACATGATTTTAAAACATTTTAAGAAGTTGTCAAACTGTTTCCTATTGGAAAAAAATCTCACAATGAGAGTAAGAATAAGTTAAGGCGTTTTTAAAATAACCTTAAAGGATTTCTTAAAGCCTCCTTATCTTCAAGGGTTCCGTTATAAAGGGGGACAATGAAACCATTAAATATGTTGCAGGTATTTTTAGGAAGCTAAACGGGTTTTTTTTTGGGGGGGGGTGTTCTTTTTTTAAAATTTTTTTTATTTATTTCTCTATTTATTTTTTTCAGGAAGCTAAACGTGTCCATATATCTGTGTCCTGATGGTGGGTTTTCTTGGCCCTGCGTTCTGTCTGCAGGGAGTCAGCTCTTTGCTGCCGAGTTATTCCACGGCGCTGGAGGGGAGGGGGAGGTGTGCGCAGGCCGGGCAGGATGACGTCCTCTTCCATGTGTGATCCTGATATATGGCTGTCTCTGAACACAACCCTCTACTCCCTTATTTTACACTGGCAGTGATGTAGTTTTCAGTGCTGGGAGTTTGTCTTTCTCTGTAATTGGGATGGAGATTGACGCAAAACGGGATTATCCAGATTGGCACGAGTGACGCGCGGTGCCAGTTAGGAGACGTGTATTCATTTGAGGATAAACATTTGCTTTTATGACAAATTGTTTAATTTTAAAGAGGAAGTGTTCACCGGGCCTGCTCTTAATTGGACTCCTCCTCTCCTGCGTGCCCTCTAATTACCGCTCCCCCCGGTGTTTGAATGCATCACACACACTCAGAGAGAGAGAGAGAGAGAGAGAGAGAGAGAGAGAGAGGAAGAGAGAGAGAGAGAGAGAGAGAGAGTAATTGATTGCTTTCCAGCCAGCAATAACTTGTTAATGATGGTCAGTCGCCGCTGCTTTTGTTGCATCATCGTCCACCGGATGGGTTCGTCTCCTGCCTCGTTGTGCGTCACCCTGGAAAGGTGGCTCGTGGTGTGACTGGAAGACCCTGCAGCTCAGTGGCCAACATGCGGCTGGAGAGACACCTGTGATCCTAGCAGTGGATTACCTTTACTGCCCTGTAATATATCTTTGTGCACAACTTCACCGCAGCCTGTCAGTTTGTCGCGCTTTGAATCGCTCTTGTCTAAATCATCACAGCCAAGTGTGACCCGCTGCGCCGCCATGACCTCTAAGGAGGACTCGAAATGCCCAGGGGTGCTGGAGGAACGGAGGCGCAGTCCGCTGGATCAGCTCCCGCCGCCGGCCAACTCAAACAAGCCGCTGACGCCTTTCAGCATCGAGGACATCCTCAACAAGCCGTCTGTGAGAAGGAGCTACTCTCTGGCCGGAGCGGCACACCACATCTCCCCTGGAGAGAAGCTGCCCTCGACGGGTCACAGCCTGTCCGGCCGGGCGCTGCTCAGCCAAACCTCCCCGCTGTGCGCGCTGGAGGAGCTGGCCAGCAAAACGTTTAAAGGCCTGGAGGTCAGCGTCCTGCAGGCTGCAGAGGGTAAAGGACTGCTTTCATTCAGTTTGTCTGCTTTAAGGGGAATTATCACTCTTTGACCTGTAGAGCAATCATTTATTTATTTTTAAAGATAAAATAATATTGTTCCAGAAATAAGTTTTTTTTTATTTATTAGGCTACTTGTTCCGGAATAATCCTGAAACGTGTTTTAAATTTTAAAAAAAGGGGCAGTAACAGTGGGTCTAAATGCATATTTTATTTATTATTAATGGAGTGAAATACTTAAGACACGTGTAACATTATTATATTATGTATAGTAAAAAAAATAGATGTGTTAATTTATAGTCTAAACGTCTTCATGCAGTTATTTTCGTAGATGATGCAAATCTGTTTTCAAATTCAATTTTCAGTATTACGCACAGAGACCAAAAGTATTTTCAGAGGATTTTTCGTGGGTTGTATTTGTATTTATTTCATCCAATAATTTAAGCAATTCCATATTTCAAATTACGTTTGATCTATTTTTAATAAATGCAGGAAAGAATAAGAAATAATTATGACGTTTTATCAGGCAGTATTTAGAATATTCAAGAGGAAAAAAATATATTTCTGAGCTCCATCTGATAATCGATCACTGAACGCTGACAAAATCTATTCGGTTGAATTTTGTGTTCTGAAGTTTTTGGTGTCTTGTAATTAGTTTTTGGACGCACGTGCGCTGCCAAAGGCTTGTTGAATTGACATCGGTCAGTGTTTTAGTTTTTGACCTCATACAGTATCCTTTATTTTAGGCCGAGACGGTCTGACGCTTTTCGGCCAGAGGAACACATCTAAG
>CM075193.1:3625684-3630684 GCA_037577475.1 Chaunax sp. Z400
GACTAATATGAATAATTATATAATAAATAATTTCAGTTCGTCTTTTTTTTTTAATGATCAATTTTGGACCAGATCCGGATATTTTTTTTTCACTGTCTTTAACATTGTGACATATGTTAGCCACATGTGACCTTGATGAATATATTGTGTGCTCTAAATAATAATACTAAATAATAGGCTAATAATAATAATACAGATAATAACCTTCTTGAAAATACTGTAAAACATATATATATATATATATATATTTCTTTATTGAAACACGTTAATGTAAGATGTTAAAATAATATAATTATACACGTGTTAGTATTATTACATCATGATTGTGATTTGTGTACCTGTAACCATAACATAGGCTGCACAGTCCTCATTTTTCTCCTCACCATCATCATCATCACCAGCCTTCTTCACTCAGAACAAACCTCTGTACAGAGTGTACTAAACTGTACTGCTACATATCAACAGCTCACAGTACAAACTTTGTACTGTACTGTATTCTATTGACTGTATTATATTGTACTGTATATTATACTGTATTATATCGTACCGTATATTATACTGTAATGTATTGTAGTGTATTATATTATACTGTATTATATTGACTGTATTATATTGACTGTATTATATTGTACTGTATATTATACTGTATTATATTGTACTGTATTATATTGTACTGTATTATATTGTACTATATTATATTGTACTGTATTATATTGCACTGTATTATATTATACTGTATATTATACTGTATTATATTGTAGTGTATTATATTGTACTGTATATTGTACTGTATTATATTGTACTGTATTATATTGTACTGTATTATATTATACCGTATATTATACTGTATTATATTATACTGTATATTATACTGTATTATATTGTAGTATATTATATTGTAGTGTATTATATTGTACTGTATTATATTATACCGTATATTATACTGTATTATATTATACTGTATATTATACTGTATTATATTGTAGTATATTATATTGTAGTGTATTATATTGTACTGTATTATATTGTACTGTATTATATTATACTGTATTATATTATACTGTATATTATACTGTATTATATTGTACTGTATATTGTACGGTATTATATTGTACTGTATTATATTGTACTGTATTATATTGTACTGTATTATATTGTACTGTATATTGTACTGTATTATATTGTAGTGTATTATATTGTAGTGTATTATATTGTAGTGTATTATATTGTAGTGTATTATATTGTACTGTATATTGTACTGTATATTGTACTGTATATTGTACTGTATTATATTGTACTATATTATATTGTACTATATTATATTGTAGTGTATTATATTGTACTGTATTATATTGTAGTGTATTATATTGCACTGTATTATATTGTACTATATTATATTGTACTATATTATATTATACCGTATTATATTGTAGTGTATTATATTGTACTGTATATTGTACTGTATATTGTACTGTATTATATTGTACTATATTATATTGTACTATATTATATTGTAGTGTATTATATTGTACTGTATTATATTGTACTGTATTATATTGTACTATATTATATTATACCGTATTATATTGTAGTGTATTATATTGTACTGTATCATATTGTACTGTAATATATTGTACTGTATTATATTGCACTGTATTATATTGTACTGTATTATATTGTACTATATTATATTGTACTATACTGTACTTGCTTGTTGTGCTGTTGCACCTGTTCTGACCATGTGAGTCTGCTGCAGCTCTGACTCAGGACCAGTGTGTGTTAAGCAGGCATCTGCACTGTGTTTCTGTGTGTCAGGAAGAAATGAGCTGCCTCCACCGCAGGGCACAGCTTGATTGATCACTAAATAGGGTGGATTTGAAAGTTTTAGTTATAACGTTCCTGTTGAGCCCCTTAACACTTCAAACTTCAATTTTACGGGCTATTGAACAAAGCGTGTCCCTGACAAAATTGATATATGTATTAATTTACTTTAACCGGTGATTAATTACTATCCACAAAGAGAAATTATCCCAGACCTCCTCCCCCCTCCCCCCTCTGAATTTGCATATTAATCAAATTCTAGTTGATAATTCAGATGGAGGAATGGATTTAGCAGTGCTGGAAGGCATTACTCTCTCTCTCTGTTTCCATGCATACAGACAGTCTCTCGCCCCTCTTCCCCGGGGCCTGAGCTCTCCCTCTCTTTGGCAGCTAAGCTGCTTGTCGAGTGTATTAAAAGCAGAGATGCAGAACGAACTCGGCAGGCTATTTGGTGAAAACAGAAATTACATGTCCACTTTTATGATGTGTTCATGCTGAGCAGGCTCCTCTTAATGTGGCCTGTCAGAGCATCCTGGGATTTACAGAGGCCATGGTGCTATAGTGTGTGTACATATGTGTGTACAGGGGGGTGTTGTGTAGGTGTGTGTACATACACTATGGTTTTTGGGGGGGTCACCTGTGTGTCACCAGTGCTCTCATGTTGCATGAACTCAATCAACCACATATGCAAACAGACATGCAGGAGGTTTGAACCCACTGAACACTTGGCTTCAGCCTCGGCGATGGATTCAGAAATCTACCTACGCCAAAATCTGAAAGAAAATGTCCCAGCAGGACGTTGGATAAACCATCAGCCTCACTCAGCGATCACATGACACATGAGATGTGATGGGTGTACGTTGGCTCCTCTGCTCCTCTTCGACCAATAATGATCCCTAACACTCTTCTCTAAAAACGTTTTCCTGTTTGTCTGCAGAAGTAAATGTTTTGGTAACAACTGACTGTTGATTCCATGATCTGACAAGGTTCATATCTCATCAGGAACTAGAGGGGCACTCAGTAGACCGCATACCTCCACCAAGGCCCAACAGTCCCTTTTAATTCAATCAAACCCTGATCCAAATTCCAACAAGACATGTGCACCATCAAAAAAAAAAAAATTTTAAAAGTGAAAAAAAGATTCATCCACCAACTTTGATGAAAATCCATCAAGTAGATTTTGTGCAATGCAGCCAATATGTAAATAAACAGAACAACAGACAGATGCTCCATCTGGAGGGAGGGCGGAGCAGAGCTGCTGCTCCTTCATGTCAGAAGGAGTCAGTTGAGGTGGTTCAGGCGTCTGGTTGGGATGCCTGTCCGGCCACATAATAGGCTGTTTTTACAGCAGACAGCACATCTAATGTCAAACAAGGTCAACAAAAAAACCTCCAGGCCTCCATGAAGTCATATGTTTCATCTGGAAACAAGGTTCTAGACCTTCTTGACTGCCTAACGTTGGTAGAAAGACTAAACTGAATCCTGAAGGGCAGTGAGGTCAGAATTTAAGTTACCAGTAGAAATTTTAACTGCTCTGCTGCTGTTGAAAACAAACCAATACTGCAGGCCAAAGCTCATTAAATACAGTTTAAGTTACCAGAATAAAGGCCTCGTTTACACGACAACGTTTTCACTGAAAACTGACAAGTTTTTTCTTTGTACTATGAAAAGGTTCAACATTTTCCAAATGATCCCTGAAACACACGGATCCGCAAAAATGGCTGAAAATGCTGCATTATGCATTCCAGGCCAGTAGATGACAGCATAACCTTTCAAAATGAACACGAACAGAAGAAGAGCACAGTAGTGGTTCAGCAGGTTAGAGGAGTGTAAAAAAACTCAACAGTCTGTCTCACAAACAGAACCAGACAGTCTGACAATGTTTTAGTTGTTCTGTCCGAATACGATTATAAGGCTGGATCTGTAATAGCTGTGCATGAAATGGGGCCGTGATGTCATCGTTTTCAGAGGAGTTGTGTTTTGCCCGTTTGCGTTTTCAAAAGTTTGTGTTTTCTCTTGTAAACGAACGGCCAAACTTCAATAAAAGTTTACTGTTTCAGGGTAAAACGGTCGTCATAGAAACGGCCCCTAAAAGCAGTAAAAGACTGGTTTAATGTTTAAGACCAAAGAACATTCAGGGTGCTACGGCTGTACAAAAGAAGTCATTCCCAAAAACGCTGATATGAAGTCTCCAAATACTTGGAGGCCTGTCGGTCTGTAGAGTCCGACATCATGGGATGGGTTTCTATCTACAGAGTAATTTATAGTCCATGGAGATGGTTTTGATACCAGAGCCTCAGATGAATTTGATATGATATCCCGATGGGAGGATGGGTAAAAAATAGACTGAAGACAACTCCCCCGCCCTGTTTAGTAGCCTGTGTAACACGAGCATTAGAAGGTGGGGAAGATTCATTAAAAAAAGTTTCACCTCAACAAATTTGACTATCATTTGAAATTTGTTCAAATTTGACACCAATCCCATGATTCCACAGGGATATCTGCTCCAGCCCCCATCCTGTCCGTGAGCACCGGTGTGTTTGACTCCTTAAAGTTCAGTATGGAACCATGGAACCTCTAATATCTTCAGTATTGGTTGGAATCATCCGTCCACTCCTGCATTGTCTCCAACCACTTATCCTCTGCAGGACTGCGGGGGGGCTGGAGCCTATCCCAGCTGACACTGGGCAGGACAGGCTACCAGAGAGACAAACTACCTTTCACACCTATGGTCAATTTAGGGGAAATTTATTCAACTTATATCACCTGTTTTTGGACGGTGGCAGGAAATGAACCAGAACACAGGAAGCAGAAAAGGCCTACATTTGAACCCAGAACCTTCTGCTGCGAGGCTAAACACAGCAGCACCATGATGGCTGTAATCAGTGGGTGGAAAATAAGTCACTTCTCAGAATCTTGTGCTTCCTTCCATCCATTCATCCATCCATCCATCCATCCAGAGGAAGCTCATGACCATATAAGGGTAGGTACGTAGACTGAATGGTACATCGAGAGCTTCGCCTCGTAGCTTAGCTCCCTTTTCACCCCAACAGACCGGAACAGAGTCCCCATCACTGCAGACACTGCCCCGATCCGTCCACCAGTCTCCCTCCATGAATCGCCACCCTTTTGTAGTGGAGGGGTTTGAGTGCCTGGATGATCCAAGGAGGAGGCAAAGG
>CM075193.1:3640684-3703184 GCA_037577475.1 Chaunax sp. Z400
AGTAAACATGGACCTTCACTGCTGAACTGTTTGCTATCAGCTTGCATGTTGCCTCATTATGTTCCTAATTCAGAATCATACCATCTCAAACTCCTTCTCATACGTTAACAGCTGGAGAAATCAAAACAAAAAAAGGATTTTAAGCTGATACTTTTAGAATTAGAACCCCCTGTGTTCACTGTGTTCATGGAACATAGGCTACTTTCCAGGTGGAGGTCAAGGGTCAGAGCCCACAATAACTCCTGGCTGAGTGTGTTTCTGCAGCTTCCTGGAGCTGGTCGGAAGCTCTTGACTACATGACTCTCAGTTCTGTCACACTCAGAGAAATTTATTAGCTGGAAAGCCCAGAGTTCAGTCAGCCTAACTGATGCTGCTCCATAAATACAAACAGGCCAGAATGTGACGCGGCTCCTGACTTATAGGGTCATAAAAACATCCGTGGACTCTGACAGTCCTCTAGAGGCAGATTTTACAGCTGAGTCCTCGTTGAGCATCTCGAACCCTGACAATGAGACACTCCGGCTTTTGTAGCCAGTATTTTCCTGCATCACCTGTCACATATCTTTGGTGTTGAAGTCTCTCTCCAGCCTCTACTGATGTCTCCTCCATCTTTCCAGCTTGAACGCTTCCTTTCCATCTGGCTGAAAAGGTTGTTTTCTTTGGCCCGGGGTAAAGCCTTCCTGGTTCGGTCTGGTCTTTGTGGTTCTCTTGGGCGGTGGCGTCTCGGAACATATTCCAGTCTGTTCCCTTAAAACAGTCCAGTAGAGCTGCTGCAGCTTCATTTGTCTTCATTTTTTTTTGATGGTTTAACTCTTTTTTTTTTTAGCAACTGTCATTTAAAATGTGACGTCTGGGAAACATTTCCATCCATTTTGACTCTTCCATCCAGTTTGAGCTCTTCTTACTGGAGTTTTATATTCTGCCGACTCAGAACACCAAAAGCTTGATGTAGGATGTCGTAATGGAGCCAAGTCTCTGCAAAGATGTGGGCTGAAAAGTCTCTGATTTTCCATTTGAGTTAACCTCAGTCTTACTTCATCCAGTGTCTTTTCCTGTGACTGTGACGTAATGTAACTCCTATCCTGGCTCTTCTTTCTCTTCCTGGTCCGATCCAGGTGGTGTTTGGTCTGGTTGGGTGGTTTGAAGATGATTGTTTTAAGGTTCGCTGCACACTTAAAACAATCACACTTAAAACAATCACACTTATCTAAGCAGCTCCTTTTTTGTCATAAGTAGTAAATATACATAACATAGGCTGCAGGTAAAGACCTACATGTAATCTATGGAAGGAGAAAAAAGTACAGAATTCATTCATTTTACTAGAAGTTTTAAATACAAATTTGGACTGATATGTTTTAAATGGCTTATTATTTAAAACCTGTTTTGGTAGATATGATATGATATAAGAGGATCTTTGTTTTGTGGTTCATGATTTTGATAAAAGTATAAAAGATGGTTTTACTGTCTTAATACCAGAAAAGTGTGAGTTTTAGTGAAATGGATGCTGACCTGCAGGAAGGTCATATTTTCACCGGTTTGTTTGTTGGTTGGTTTGTCAGGAGCAGTTAAAGAGGAGCGTTGGGTCTCTGTGTGGAGCCGTTCCTCATTCATCCTCTGTAACCCTTTATCCTGTAGGGTCGGTGGGGGCTGGAACCTATCCCAGCTGACTTTGGGCAGGAGGCAGGGTTCAACCTGGACAAGTCACCAGTTTATCACATAGAAAGACAAACAACCATTCAGACTCACATTCAGACCTACGGTCAGTTTACAGTCACCAGTTCACCTCTACTGCAAGTGTCTGGTGGGAGGAAGCAGGAGAACCTGGAGGGAACCTGGAGGGAACCCACACAGACATGAAGAGAACCTGGAGGGAACCCACACAGACATGAGGAGAACCTGGAGGGAACCCACACAGACATGAGGAGAACCTGGAGGGAACCCACACAGACATGAAGAGAACCTGGAGGGAACCCACACAGACATGAAGAGAACCTGGAGGGAACCCACACAGACATGAGGAGAACCTGGAGGGAACCCACACAGAAAATGAGGAGAACCTGGAGGGAACCCACACAGACATGAGGAGAACCTGGAGGGAACCCACACAGACATGAAGAGAACCTGGAGGGAACCCACACAGACATGAGGAGAACCTGGAGGGAACCCACACAGACATGAAGAGAACCTGGAGGGAACCCACACAGACATAAGGAGAACCTGGAGGGAACCCACACAGATATGAGGAGAACCTGGAGGGAACCCACACAGACATGAGGAGAACCTGGAGGGAACCCACACAGACATGAAGAGAACCTGGAGGGAACCCACACAGACATGAGGAGAACCTGGAGGGAACCCACACAGACATGAGGAGAACCTGGAGGGAACCCACACAGACATGAAGAGAACCTGGAGGGAACCCACACAGACATGAGGAGAACTTTCTGAGCTCTACTCACTGCATCATTCTACTGTAGTTTTGCAAAACGTGTTTAGAAACCACTTCACCAAATTCCACACAGTCAAAGATACCAACCCTTTAAATATGTCTGTTTTTTTATTATTATGCTTTATTCACTGAGAAATTAAAGAAAATATTTTTAAAAAGTCTAAATCTTGCAATGTTAAAGAAAGTGAAAAAAAACAAATCCTGACTCTGCTCCTTTATCTGGATCCAATCCCTCCCATCGACAAACCAACCAACCAACCAACCAACCAACCAACCAGGCGGAGGAAACAACAGAATCCATCTGCTCCACGATCCTCCTGCTGATGATGAAGACCTCTGTCCACAGAGGAGCTGCTCACTGACTGTCTGGCTGTTGTTTTCAGTGTTGTGTCTAACACCAGTCTGTTTACTGGTTTGTTGCTCCTCTCAGGTTCTCGTTGGCCTCTGATCCGGGCTGCTGGTTTAAGGTCGGGACAGTCCATTAAGCCAATTAGAGCTGACCTCTGACCTCTGGGAAAGAAGAGTGAGACACACACACACGCACACACACACTTACAGACACAGACACACACACACACACACACACACACACACACACACACACACACACACACACACACACACACACACACACACACACACACAGACACACTCTTTCAACTGTCAGCTTCTGATCTGTTTGTGTTTCTGTCTCTGCCTTCTAGACACTCATCACTTCAGTCTTATTTTTGTTCTCTAAATTGCTGAAACTCACGCAAACACACAGAAATATGAACACAAAGAGTTCAGATGTAAAATGATCAAGTGAGTTCAGCTGATCAGAAAGCAGAACAGCTGATTAATGCAACCCCCATGGAGTAAGTGTTTCAATCAAAACTATAGAAACCACAACCTTCCACACAAAGACAACAGAAAAACAACAAAAGAGAGGAGAGGAGAGGAGAGGAGAGGAGAGGAGAGGAGAGGAGAGGAGAGGAGAGGAGAGGATTGGGACTGGAGAGGAGAGGAGAGGATTGGGACTGGAGAGGAGAGGAGAGGATTGGGGCTGGAGAAAAAGGAGGCAGAAAGGAAGAAGAGAAGGGGGAAAGCTAAAAGACAACATGGAGGAGGAGGAGGAGGAGGAGGAGGAGGAGGAGGAGAGGAGAGGAGGCCCTGGATCAGTAGCTTCAGCTCAGCCCTCCTCCCTGAATGAGGCTGAGGAGGAGACGCTGCACCTCCTTCTAGATCTAAGGACGTCATTAAGGCAGCAACACACACCCCTGGGGCTACACAGGCACCAGCCAGTCTGTTGTTTGAAGTGTGTGTGTGTGTGTGTGTGTGTGTGTGTGTGTGTGTGTGTGTGTGTGTGTGTGTGTGTGTGTGTGAGATGATTGAGTATTTAATAAATAATCATTTGTTTATATTTCATATTTTGTTCTTTTCTAAATTCTAAATAAAAGTCAGTCATATATTACCGATAACATGTAAATGTAAAATCCTACACTGTCACTTTAAATTAAATCCTACTGTATGAACTGTACATATACACAGATTAAGTGTATATAGTAGTCCTGTATATTTTTAACTTATTATCCAGTTTTATTTTCCTGTATAAATATTTTGAGCATGATGCAAAAACTGGAGTCAAATTCCTTTTATGTTCATACTTGGCCAATAAAGCAGATTCTGATTCTGATTCTGATACAAGTGAAAACACCCAGGATGCACCACAGCATGTGGGCGATGTGTACATAAAGTTTCAGGAATAAATATTGAACAGGGGTAGAACCCACAGATTTTATTTTTTTTTCACTTTCTTCACATTACAGGACATTTTTGACATTTTCTTAAGGAATAATTTATAAATCAGCCATATTTAGAGGGTTGGTTTCTATGTATGTTCAATCCAAATGAAAATCTGGATCCATCAGATTAAAATGATTTTGATACAAGGTTAGATTGAATTAAACAGGAATGTTGTGCCTCGGCGGAGGTCTGCGCCATTCTAGAGCCGTTCTAGTTGTTTATTGACTCCTTATATTATACTGTATATGATCAGATATAAGCAGAACATCTCAGGCCCTCAGACTCTTCAGGGATTGGGCTACTGGTTTGTTTAGGTGTGTGTTGCTGCATAACTGGGAGGACTGGGTAGTGAGGCCAAATACATCATGTCTGTCTCTCTTTTCTGTCCAATTCACAGTGATGACAGACCTGTGTGTGTGTGTGTGTGTGTGTGTGTGTGTGTGTGTGTGTGTGTGTGTGTGTGTGTGTGTGTGTGTGTGTGTGTGTGTGTTTGTATGACAGCCACAGTAAGAACATCTAATACGTCTTCATTCTGCATAATGTGATGTATTTTCCTGTGTGAACCTGAAACCAGGCAACACGTCTGGAATAAATCATTAAACACATGAAGTCTCTGTGTTTAATACATTCAGCTGAAGTTTGAACCTGTTGTCTGCAGGTCTGAAGACTATTAATATTAATATTATCTTCTACTTCAATCAAAGAGGATGAAGAGTTCTGTATGTCAGGTTTCGATTTTATTTTAATTTTATTTATTCATTTATTTTTGTTTCCATGGTTACAATTTGGTCTCAAGCTCATTCAAGGTGAGTTTTGTTTCCAGAGCAGAGCCAAATATGATTCAATATTTTTTCCTGAAACTTTCTACACACAACAAACTTCTAAAGTGGTGTTTGCTTTCAATGTTTGTTTGTTTTTCATTTCCACTCAAAAACTGTACTTTGTGTGCATCTTTATGTACTGGATATTTTATATTTTGGGAATTTATTTATCATTTTATTACTTATTCATTTTGGTTTTATCTTCAATTATGCAACTTATTTTGAATCATTATTATTATTATTATTTTTATTATTATTATTGTTATTATTATTATCATTATTATTAGGGCTCGAGCACTAAGCGTGTGAGGACCCTATTGTTCTGCAAGGAATTATTATTTTTTCCCGAAATGAATCGCCTTTTTGGGGACTTGCCCCTCCTCAAACACTCAAGACAGTTGGTGAAAAAATCAGCCCCTGCCTCCAGTTTAATGTACATGTACAAAACTCAGGACACAAATGTAACTGACAGAGATCGACAAAAAAGTCTCTGGGAGCAATACCTTCAAACAAACAGGAAGTCGGCCATTTTGATTTTTGTGACCATTTTTTGCCATTTTTTGAAAATCACACAATCAAATGAACTCCTAGAGATTTTACCCAATCAACTTCAAATTTGGTCAGTACTATCTAAACCCCATGAGGATGAAAAGTTGTTAAAATCCTGAGTTTTCGTTGAATGGTGTGGGCGTGGCTATACGTCAACTTTCATCAAATTTTGATGTTTTCGTCATGAAACAAAGTTGTCACATGTGTTCAGAGAACTGATCAGTTCTCATCCCCTGATGTCTCCATCAAACATATTTAATAAAACACATGACTGTAATGTAACTTTAGATACTAAAAAACAACCCAACAACAAACAGGACTTTTTAAAAATATTTTCTATATTTTTATTTTAAGTCCAGAAGTTAAAAACAGAAAATTTGTGTGGCTGGAGGTTTTTTTCAGTCCTACAGACCCAGATCAGGACCAGGTTAGTATCTGCTCTCGTATCTTCACGAAGACCAGATTTGGGTTTACACCTAAAAGTGAGACCAGTTTGTTTGATCTGACTTCTGGTGTCTCCAAATCTTGACGCTCAAACAGGGATTTTTCCCGGTTTAGGCTGTCCATCCGGACGAAGATACAAAAACCAATGACTCTGTTCCTGACTACAGGTCTGGGCTCTAGAAAAATCTCCTGTACCACTTCTTCTTCTTCTTCTTCTTCTGGATCTGGGCCTCGAGCTCTACCATCTGGGACGTCATGACCCTCTCCTTCTCCTCCCACTCCTGCTGATTCTTCAGCAGATCCTTTTTAATGGCCTCCGTCTCTTGAAGATGTGACGACCTCTCCTCCTGCCAGTGGACCTGATTGGTCTCCACCTGTTGTTCAGCCTCCTTCAGAGCAGCTGTAAGGGTGTTGAACTCCTTTTTCTGCTCCTCGAGCTGAGCCACAGATCTGGATTTCTCCTCGTCAAGCTGGGTGTTCAAGGCAGTATCCTTCTCCTCCCACTCCTGCTCCTTCTTCAGCAGACTCTTCTTCAGAGCCTCTGTCTCCTGAAGGAGGGACGATTTCTCCTCCTGCCATCGGATCCGATCAGTGTCCGACTGACACTCAGCCTGCTGCAGGGAAGCCTTAATGGTGCTCATCTCCTTCTTCTGCACCTCAAGCTCAGCCTCATATCCACCAATCTTCTCCATCAGGGACGTCATGGTGCTCTCCTTCTCCTTCCACTCCACCTCCTTTTCGAGCAAACCCTTTTTCAGGGCTTCTGTCTCCTGAAGGAGAGACGAGCTGTAGGAGGTCTGCTGCCCAAGGTTGGTCTGAACGCTGCACAGCCTCTCACTGAGGGTTTCCAGCTGTGACTTCAGATCCTTGATGTCCTCTGAGGAGTTCTCCTGATTGGTCTGAGCCAGCTGGGCTTTGAGACCAGAGATCTCCTTCTCCATCAAGTCCTTCTCTTGGAGACACAAGGTGCCGTCTGTCTGTCGTTGAACCTTGTTTAGGAAAATCGACAGCATCTCCACCTCGATCTCGACGACGACTCTCCCCACAAGTCTTCCTTCGGACAGCCTCACTGAACCGTCCGTCAGCTCCCTCCTCAGTTGTTGCTCCATGTCACCGAGGTTGTTCTCGGCTTTCTGACTGGTTGTCTGTTGTATGTTAGAGTTTCTCTTCTGTCCTTGTTTGTTCATCTTTGTAGTTGTATCTTAGTTTAACACTGAAAAATGTGTCTGAACCTGGTTGTTTTATAGCATTCGACATTCTAGGAAGGACATCATGACATCATAACCTCTATGGCTATCCTAGCAACAACAAGATGAAAGCCAATAGAGGTTATGATGATAACCTCTATTGGCTTTCATCTTGTTGTTGCTAGGATACCAGTTTGTACCTGTTGTGCAAAACACACACTGATTATTATTCCTCATACTAATTGATTTTACTACTTGATTCTAGTACTACCACTACTACAAGTAATACTACTAAATAAGTATCTAGTTATTAGGACCCTATCGGTCTGCAAGGAGTTTTTATTATTCTCCATTTTCTGCCAAATGAATCGCCTTTTTGGGGACTTTCCCAAACTCAAAAACTCATGAAAGTTGGCAGAAACATCAGTCATGGTGAAAATTTAAGTGTGATATGGTGATTGGAAATAGACGTGGCAAAATGGCTCGCTAGCACCCCCTAAAGTGCAGCCCCCCCTCCAGTTTAACGTACATGTACGAAACTCGGTATACATATGTAACTGACCGAGACCGACAAAAAAGTCTCTTGGAGCAATGCTTTCAAACAAACAGGAAGTTGGCCATTTTGATTTTTGAGGCCATTTTTTGCCATTTTTTGAAAATCATACTCCTCCTAGAGATTTTACCTGATCGACTTCAAATTTGGTCAGTACTATCTAAACCCCACGAGGATCAAAAGTTGCTCAAATCCTGAGTTTTCGTTGAATGGTGTGGGCGTGGCCAGGCCTAACATCTCGTCAAATTTTGATGTTTCGCCATGAAACTGAAAATTGTCATAACTTCATTGTCTAAGGTCCAATCAGTACAAAACTTCACATGCTGGTTAAGAGTCCCACCCTAAAGACATCCACATGACAAAATTTAGCTATACTCATAGCGCCACCTAGTGGCAACAGGAGATGACATATTTTACATTTTCATACACTACTACTAGGCCATTGAGAGAATGAGAAAATAACTCGGGAACCGAAGGTCAGAGCAAAGATCCACCCTGAATACATCTACTCAACAATATTGAGTAACAGTCAAAGCACCACCTGTGGGCAAATGCGAAAATGTCTCATGTGACAATTTTTGTTTGATTTTGATCACATTTTCATGGTGTGGCCTTCACATGAGATAATCAAAGATGAGTCAAAATTATTAGGTTGTGTCTAGCGCCACATAGTGGACAAAATAAGGTACATCACAATCCGTCCGTCAGTGTCCAAAATGCATGCAAATACAGAGCCTTGCATTTATCCAGGTGTGCAGACGTGAGGCCGACGATGGCGCAAGGCCCAACGGGCACACACCCTGACGGACACACTCCGTCAGGGTGTGCGAGGCCCGTTCAACGCTGCCTGCAGCTTTAATTAGTATTATTATTGTTATTATACATAACAGACAGAGACATAAATGAAAAACCACTTCATAATAATAGTTAGAATATTAATGCAGAAATGGCAGAGAATGATTTTGGCGTTCAGAGATGTTTGTGAGGTCACAGAATGAGGAGGACACATGACATCAGGATGGCTCTTACAGAGTTTGGGGCCCCTGAGAACAAACACACATCGTCCTGTAGTTTGGCGTCAGACCTGACTGACAGCAGTTTTCACAGATTAATACTGGAGCTTGAAAACGGAGCATTAGATAGTTATAAAATGTAAAGTGGATAATAAAGAGCTGGTGTGTGATTTGTGTTTAAGGCTCCATCATACATCCTCATATTCCACCTGAAAGTGATGCTGTCAAATACAGATGATGATAATTTATCCACAGACTGAAGGAGGACCTGCAGCAGGAACAGGATGATCCCATCTGTCCTGTGGGAGGGAACGTCTCCCAGCTGCTGCACCAAACGGATGAATGAGAACTGGAAACCAGAATAATCACCAGTCATCCCAATCCGACAGAGACGACAGGAAGCGCACACTCGACCCGCTGAGCCCCGGAACAGGACAGAGACACCCACAATGCACTGGGAGGACGGTGGGGGTCGTTGGGGCCTCAGAGTGCTGACAGCGGCTACCGTTCCTCCAGACATGCTCCACCTGTTGGGTGTTTGTGTGGAGATATAAATCCAGAAACTCGTTTTCCTGCAGAGTCCTGTTGCTTCATAAAGTCTGAGTGAAGCGGTTTCTGCTGTCAGATGACAAACCTGAGTGTGATGTCAGCAGTGACATCTGCATGACATGATCATCACATAACACACATATGTTCATATTATATCACACCTCCAATGTATTATCGCCTCAGTCAGGGAGGTTATGGTTTCATATCCCTCTGTTTGTTGGTTTGTCAGCAGGATTCTGTACAAACTACTGAACATATTGTGAGTCTCTGGTGGGAGGGCGAGTCTTGGACCAGAAGATATCCCGTTAAATTTGGTGTAGATCCACAAAAAAACGAAAAAAACAAGTATTTTTTCGCTCGCTTTAACTTCGCGAGATATTTTTCAATATCGCTCTAAAATATTTAACAAATGGTTAAATAAAGGATGTATAACATTTTCTTTAATTCTCAGAGAATAAAGCACAGATCTTAATAAAAATAAATAAATAAAAATCAGGCATATTCAGGGATCAGGGATCTATGACTGCATATATTTTTGGATCCAAATAAAAATCTGAATCCACCACATTTAAATGTTTATAAATCCAGTATCCTTAAATTCTGGTTCCGGAGCTCTGACCTTATTTCTTGTATGTTATTTATTTATTTTTATTTCAATCATTTGTCTGGCAGAAATAATATGAATTAATATGAATTAATAAAAATTAATGTGAATTCATATGAATTCATATGAATACCTGCCCAAGCGCCCAGAAGACGAGCAGCTCATTCTATTAGAGCCTCAACACGTCGCTCTAAACTGGACAAATCCTGCAGTCTCAGCAGACGGAGGTGTTGAAGCTCGTTTCACCACAGCCAATATTTAGCTCTGTTTTAGCTGCTGTCTCTGCTCCACTATGGAGACACTATCAGAAACATGCATCACAGACATTATTAGTGCTCTGCAGAACGTTTCATGTGTGGTAACCATTATGGTGGCTTTCACACACAGTCCTATCAGACGGATACTTTCACTGTGTGGCTGTGTGATGGATTGTGTTTGGTCTATAAAGGGACACTTCACATCGGCTCCAGGGTTGGGCTGCAGGATCACAGCCCTGCTGTTGTGTCTATGGGTTCAGCTGTAATGACACATGTTGTTATCGTTTGTTGCCACAGAGCCGACTGTGAACAGAGTGAGAGCTGATAATGTGGTGGATTTTTAAAATATTAGCCTGTTTCTAATGCAGCTACACTCCTCTGTGTTTACAAGGTCAGGAGATTAGGAGGTGTTAATAGATCAGAGTGAAGCAGCAGCATCATGTGTTCGATGCTCTATGTGCAGAAATGATGTCTGTTGTGTGCAACGTGCAACACATTGATCAGGAAAAAAAGAAAAGAGAATTTGATGGATAAAATAGAGAATTTAGAATATTTAATGGAAGCTTCTTATGACAACAGATGATTGTAAATGTTAGGCGGAGACGTGAGCATCAGCTCCTCTTTTAGCTCTCTAAACTCTCTCATAGTGAACGTTGGAGGATAAACAATCAGGATTCAGTCAGTTTGATTGATCCGTGTGAACGCAGCTCTTCCTCTGTGGAGATTCACACAGCAGAGATCAGTGAGAAAACGCTTCTTCATCCACGTCTTAAAGCTTCATCTTCCGCTCTGAGAGCTCAGGCCAAAGCATTCCCAGTTTCCTCCCCATTCCTCCCATCAGCCACTCCATCCATTCTCCTCCAGAGGTTAACAACCTGTGGCAGGAGGCCTTATAAGGGAACAATGTGGAAAGTTGTGGTCCATTATCTATTTAAGGTTTTGTTTCTGTTTTAGAAAACAAATGCATCATGGAGACATTTGTGACCTTCTCAACAATAAAGACATGAGAGAATATTAATATCTGGTTAAGTTCACATACTTGGCCATAAAGCTGGTTCTGATAGACATTAATGCTTCACACACATCCAATCAGGGAGGAGACCCAAGATCACAGTCACCTATTCAGTATCCAACCAAATCTCCGCTTCACTTCCTGTTTGATGATGATGAATAATGGCCACAAAAATCACCTTTTCATCGTAAAATTGACCTTTGACCTTGTGGATATAAAATGTCTTTATGTTTTCACTTTATCCTGTTAACATAGGCACACACAGTCCGATCTGAGTGGTTTTTCACCCATTTTTTAGTCACATGACTCATTTTAGAGCCTAAGGGGCAACATTTGTGCACAGAGGGGAGTGAGGGGCGATTATCGATTATCATCTGCTCTCATTAATCCCTTGGATTGTGTCATTAAACTTCTGTCTGAATATCTTGCAAAGACTGAACTTGGATGGAAATGTGGAGGATAAAATGTTGAGGTTGAACTAGTAGTAATTATCATGTCCTCCATTCATGTCATTTATTTTGGATTTATATTTAGTTTAGTGCTTGAATAAATCTAAATGTGAAATTATAAAACTTAACTTAAAAAATACCAAATATTATGAAAGCATCTCAGACGTTTAATTTAATTTACCTTTAAGACAAATCTGATGTGAACAAATTTAAGTGACATCACTGTGATGTTTAAGGACGTCTTTTTATACTGACTGATATTTAACTGGACATAAAATAACACATAAAAAATCATTTATGTTTTCATAGTAAGTTCTTCACAAAACTGAACTTTTCTATATCTACTATGTTTGGAACATTTTTACATGTAAATACAGAATAACATTTAAATAACAGTAAAAACTTCCACGTTTAAACACATGTAGCCCAGTTTTAAAGTGTTTCCCGTCTTTAGCTTCTGTTTCATGATGAGATTCTCCTTCTCCCTCTTTGA
Organism: Chaunax sp. Z400; assembly: GCA_037577475.1. Classification (NCBI taxonomy): domain Eukaryota; kingdom Metazoa; phylum Chordata; class Actinopteri; order Lophiiformes; family Chaunacidae; genus Chaunax; species Chaunax sp. Z400. The sequence goes on from CM075193.1 coordinate 3,652,850, forward strand.
CCCACTTTCTCTCTCTCTGTCTCCTCATTTGACGACTGGCCTCCATCAATCACCTGAAAATGGGATTTTTTGGAAGTCCTTGACATTCAGATGATAAGTGTGCTGATAGGGAGCTGTCAATCACACACCAGGAAGGAAAACAGCCGCCCTCTGCCTCAGTGAGGCCCAGCAAATATGAAGGCTACCAGAGTTTTCCACATGAGACGGTGGCCAAAATGGACAAAAATACTAAGAAGTGAGAAATAAAGAAAGAAACAGAGAAAGACAGGCTGCAGGCTACTACTGGCTGCCATATGGAGTGAAACTTATCAATAAAACACAGCAGCATAAAGTATCATTACAGTATGTTCTGGTTGTGATTATTTATGATTTAGATAGAGTTCTTAAATTTGATAGCTATTGTGCTTTTAATTTTCATCATTATTATTTTAGCTTGTTTCTTCCTATGGTTTTATGCATCTTTACTTTTACTATTATTTTCAACTTCACAATTATATTATATTCCTGTTTTTATTTTCTTTCTTTGTCTTTTTTATGTGAAGCATTTGGTGCATGTAATTATAATTATTATAATTATTATTAGTAGTAGTATCAAACTTGCACCTTTTTAGGCCTGTTGTCTTACTAACGTTGTGAACACTGTGAACCGAACGCTGTGAACCGAACACTGTGAACCGTGTGACCCATGTGAACGTTGTGAACCGTGTGAACGTTGTGACCCGTGTGAACGTTGTGAACGTTGTGAACTTTGTTAACGGTGTGAACGTTGTGAACGTTGTGAACCGTGTGAACGTTGTGAACCGTGTGAACCGTGTGAACGTTGTGAACCGTGTGAACGTTGTGAACGTTGTGAACGTCGTGAACGTTGTGAACCGTGTGAACGTTGTGAACTTTGTTAACGGCGTGAACGTTGTGAACCGTGTGAACGTTGTGAACGTCGTGAACGTTGTGAACCGTGTGAACGTTGTGAACATTGTGAACCGTGTGAACGTTGTGAACATTGTGAACCGTGTGAACGTTGTGAACGTTGTGAACATTGTGAACCGTGTGAACGTTGTGAACGTTGTGAACGTTGTGAACATTGTGAACGTTGTGAACCGTGTGAACGTTGTGAACGTTGTGAACCGTGTGAACTTTGTTAACGGTGTGAACGTTGTGAACCGTGTGAACGTTGTGAACGTTATGAACCGTGTGAACGTTGTGAACCGTGTGAACTTTGTTAACGGTGTGAACGTTGTGAACCGTGTGAACACTGTGAATGTTTTGAACGTTGTAAACTTCATGAACGGTGTGAACAGTGTGATCGCTGTGAACGTTGTGATCGCTGGTCTTTTTCTCTCGTCAGAGCGGAATCTCTTCTTTAACACATGATCAGTCTTTCCTACGTTTAAAGGTAAAACAGCTCAGCCAGGTATGTGTTTCCTCCTGGGGGGAAACAGAGATGCTGTCATGGAGTCCATACAACATAACTTCCCTTTGGTTGCTGCCATTTCCCCATGTTACTAAAAAAACAGGATGACCACTCACTTATCTCTGCGTCTCAGCGCCTCTAACTGTTATTTCAGACGTGGCAGAGAAACGTCTGTGCTGCAGGTTCCCTCTGATCCAACACTCTGCAGAGGAACACGTCAGAGAGATGGTAACATGTTACTGGGAGAAGTGACTACAGGAGGTATCAGACTCCTGCAGTCACTTCATGAAAATTCTTCATGAAAATACACCTTTTACTCATGAGGTTTAAAAAAGTGTTATGTTCACAGAACGAGTTGAATAGTTGAATAAAGCAGTATATAAATGTAAAACTAAAAGTGTGAAACTCTTATAGCATAACTTCTTATTTCTTTTTTAAATTACTTAAAGAATGGACACAGAAATCTCAATTCAAACTTTATTTATCCCACCAGGGGTCATTCATTGTGATCTGATTCCCCAAAATATTATTTTCCCTCTTAAAACATCTCAACATATTTTCAATGTATTTTCCATATTTATTATTTACAGTTGATCAAATGAAATGACCTCACATAAACAGTTACTTCAGCTGCGTATCCAGCAGCATGTGTCAGTTTACTGCTTTTAATTAAAGACACATTGGTTCTATTAAGATGAGCAAAATCTGTCTCTGTGTCTGGTAAAAATGTGATTTCTGTAAATACAAAAATCAGTTATAATTAAGACATGAGTGGAAAATAACAAGGTTTTCATCTATATTATTATGAATTTCTTTGAACTGAACAAATTGGACTTTTTAATAGAAATGATAAATGAATAATAAATAATAAATTAATTAACATAACAAATGGAATAATTGAAGATGAGGAGCAGAAAAATGAGCTAAAACCAATGAGTTTAAGGTTGAACAAATAATTAATGACATCATCTTTATTTTGGTAAACAAAGAAAACCTGACCCACAGACAGGAACAGCAAAGTTACTCAGGTAATCTAATTACAATTCAGTTGTAATCTGGGCTGATTACACTGATTTAGTTTTTGGAATTTGATTACCAATTACATGTAATCCATTACTTTTCATCTGTGTTACATATAAAACATACACTATAAACTTATCACTGTAAATTTACATTAATTTAGTAGCAGCAGAAGAAAAGTTTTTACAGTTTCTTACTGTATTTTAGAATTACAGTATATTACTAGAAATAAATATACAGTTTATTACTGTATTCTTGTATTTACAACACAATACTGATTACAGTTCTGTCAGTAGATTACTGTCTATTTACAGTATGTAAACTGTATATAGATATCCATCCTGTATTTAATGATAATTAAAGATTATTACTGTAATACTAAAATATTAAATGGGCTTATAGTGCATTTCTAGTCTGATCACTCAAAGTGCTTCACAATCACAGGTTAACATTCAAGGCAAGGAGCCACATGTTTACTGTGAGTAAATAATGTTATTATTTAAATATGTTATTCTAGTTATTACAATTCTATATTTTATTTCTCCTTTATATGCAGTTTAAAGCCTGTTAAACAATATTACAGCAGAATACTGCTCAGATTTCACTGTTAAGTTTTACAGTGTAGTTTTGATGCGTCTCTGTTTCATTTCATCAGGTAATTCAGCCCCTTTTTTCCAGCCCATAATATTCGTGACTGGTCCACATTTAAACAAATAGCTGCACCTCATTGTGTTGATAGGCTGCTGCGTTCATTAAAATTTGATGGTTGGTCAATTGGCCAATGAGAGTCGTTCAAAGCATATCAAATATTAATACATGTGAAGTAATTAAGTCCCAGCGGCTTTTAGAGGGAGGTAAAATCAGTGCGCTTTAATTTGTCATTTAATTGTTGCGCAGTTGTTTGTCTTTGAATATCTTTATTAGGAAATGTAGAAAAAGCTGCTCGTTATTTATGATCTACGATTAAACAAAGTTCCATTCATTTGTAACGATACACTGAATATCTCTCACTGATCATTTCCATTCATTAATATCTTTAATGAATGTGTCTGATGCCAAATAATGACTTATTTGTGTTATTAAAAATTCACTTAAACTGGTTTTAATCCTAAAAATGCCATTAAAAAAACGGGACAAAATATTCCAGCAGCTCTGCTCGGTTCCCGCAGTAACAAATGAAAACGCATCAGTGTTTGCAGCAATGTCATCACTCTGAACATGAATTAATAATGGCGCCAGCTCCATAACAATGAACGAGGAGCCTCCGCGAAACATCAATAATTCTTAGTGTTCATTCTGGATCATTTGGAGCCATTAGAACCAGTTCAGGTTCCCACATTTCTGCAGCATGGATAAAAATAAAATGTAGAGTTTTTTGCTGTTTTTTTTTTCTTTTTTATTATTAATGCAGATTATTTATTCCAGTAGTAAAATCTCAATATTATTATCTCCAGGTGTGTTGCCTTTTACAAGCTTTAAGATCGGATAACTTCGTGGACTTTCCGTAAAGGGGCTGATTGTGTCTCTGAGTGTCGCTTCTTCTCTAAAGACAACAGAGGATGAACTACAGTCCAAACGGTGTGAGTCTAAACATCGTTTGGTTCCGGTTATTACGGCGGGAGATGGACGGAAACAACCAAACACGTGTTTTTATAATATATTAAAGCTTTAGAATAAAAGAAGGACTTTGAAAGTGCGCGTGACGCGGAGAAAGCCCCGTATGTTTGTGTTATTGATCTAGTCCAGCTGTTAATCGGTGTTTTATGAGATGTGCCACGAGCCTCAAACAGTCTTTAGCCAATCAGTCCTAAAATTGCTTCTTAATCTCGCGCTGTCTATTTGGCACTTTGATTGATGTCCTCGCGCCACAGGGGGGGGGGCAGTCCATCCTCGCTCTCCTTCACGCGCGCACAGACAAACTCACTCATGTGCGCCCGCACTAGATAACGACCGGAGCTCGAGCTGAAGAAGCCCAGACGGAAGAGTCCAGGCCAGGGAGCGGCGCGTGGAGCAACCTCTGTTCCTCGCGCGGGAGCGGGGGGCTCGCGGAGGCCATGGATCACTTAGGAATACTGGGGGCGCACCTGCAGCAGCACGTGGAGCCCATCAGCTTCGGCATCGATCAGATCCTCAGCAACGTGGAGCAGAGCTGCATGCTGGGCGTGAAGATGCACGAGCCGGACTACGGACACGCGGCTTACAACAGCGGAATGAACGGCGGCGGCTTCGCGTGCGGGAACACCGGATATAACGGCACCGCAAGCTCGTGCGGGATGGCTTCCCTCGGCGGGCCTTATCACATGAACATGGGTGTGAATGAGAACAGGACTAACGCGAACGCCGCCGGGGTCATCCGTGTCCCAGCGCACCGGCCGATGAGCTGCGGGAACTCCTCTGTGCCGCCGGTGAGCGGGACCATCAACAACCTGACCGCGCTGACGTTTCCCTGGATGGAGAGTAACCGGCGGTACACCAAAGACAGGTTCACAGGTATAATATAATATAATTTAATATAATATAATATAATATAATATAATATAATATAATATAATATAATATGATATAATATAATATACTATAATATTATATAATATAATATACTATACTATACTATAATATGATATAATATAATATAATATAATATACTATACTATACTATAATATTATATAATATAATATACTATACTATAATATGATATAATATAATATAATATAATATGATATGATAGACTACTATAATATATAATATACTATAATATAATTTCCTATAATATAATATAATATATTGTAATGTAATATAATATAATACAATATAATGCACTTTGATACACAATTGATTTTTTTGCCACTGAGATCCACCTGATTAAAAATTCAGAATGGACTAATTTAATGTTTTTGAAAACTGAAAGATAATATTAAAATAACCCCACATTTATCTATAAGAGCAGTGACATATAAAGGAGACTCTTGTTGCTCCTCTTTTGTGTGTCTATAATGTGTTCAGTGAGTTGTGTGATCTATCATTTGTTGAGAAGCTTTCCTCCTAAAGTCTCCTCTGTGCTTTTTGCCTGCTCTGCCTGCAGGACCGTTGCTTTAGTTCCCTGGAAGCTCTTAGTAGAAAATCACTGCATTGTTTCTGATATGATGTTCTTTATGGAGATAAATGCACACATTGAAGTCCTGACCAAGTTCTCCAAAGGTTCTCCAAAGGTTCTCCAAAGGTTCCCTGAAGCTTCCCTGAAGCTTCTTTGGTGAAGGAATAAGAAATAAATCAGCAAATCAAGAACAAACACCCCAAAAGTGGTAATAAATAATAATTAGTGGATTTTGTGTGTTTCTTATAGTCCTAAATTGTTGTTTACAGATCATATTTAATACAGATTAAATATGGATTCTATTTGTATCTTGTCCGATGCTGCTGCTCTGCTGCTGCTCTATCAACACGTTCTTGTTCATTTTCATTGTCTGCTTCTCCTGCACACTCTGCTTTGACTTGTCCTTCCTTTCCTTTCCTGTCCCGTCATCCTTCCCTCCTGTCCAGTGTCCCTCTCACCACTCACTGTAACACGTCGTGTAGGTCATCCCTACCAGAACCGGACGCCCCCGAAGAAGAAGAAGCCTCGGACGTCCTTCACTCGGCTGCAGATCTGTGAGCTGGAGAAACGGTTCCACCGGCAGAAGTACCTGGCGTCTGCTGAGCGGGCCGCCCTCGCCAAAGCCCTGAAGATGACCGACGCTCAGGTCAAAACCTGGTTCCAAAACAGACGCACCAAATGGAGGTGAAAGTTAATTTACAAGACATGGTTCTTTTTTTCCTTTTACAAATGTTTTGTCATCTCACCAGAGCAGCTGGTGATGTTTTTAAGTATTCAGGAGCCACTAATCCTCCCAGAGGGGCCCTGCATCCTCTCTATAGGCCCTTTTGGGTCCACGGGCCATGAAGGCCCCTCCAGAAGTTTTTAAATGCTCCAGGAGGAAAATGTTTTTATTTGACTGGCATGTTTACATGGAAGCAGAACATTAGAATTGAATATTTATCTGTCAGCCCTTATCTGACATTTTGATGCAAATATAACAGAAATAAGGAAATATTCTCTCTGACAGACGAAACAAAAACAGTGTAATCCACAGCTTTTGTGGTATTTTGTTGATTCAACTTGATTATTTTGGAGGCTGTAGTTTCTAATATCCTGAGAGATTATTTAGCCTGTCCTCCATAATATAAATGGGATAAAATAGTAGAAATATCACGATGGTAGAATTTATTGCAGGACTGTTGTATGAGAATACATTCGTTTCAGAAACTCAGTATAAAATTCTTAAATAGACTCTTAAATCGAGGGTCATAACCTCAGGATACATGCAAAGTTTGTTTTCAGCTGAACTACACAACTTTAATATGAATTAATAATAAGGCATCAAATTGTTTATCTCTGTAAGGCAGGACTAAAATATAAAAGAAAGAAAAATGCTTATGTGTTTACTAAACTGAATTATTTTCAGAAAATAATTTCATGAAATATGTTTATAATATTACAGGTAAAAGGTAAAATCATTCAACATTTTTATTTTAGAAATAAAATTCTTATTATTATATTTTCAAATGTGTTGTATAAATTCATGTAAATTATAAATGGATTCAAGTTATTCCATAAATAAATCATAAATAATATTTTCATTCAAAAAATGTAATAAATGTGTCACTTTAGTCAGGCGGCAATTTTATTTCCACATTTGAGATTCTTCATAGTTTAGAAATTATTTTAAAAATATTTTAAATTTAAACAGATGTAGTAAACATAAACAGTAAATAAGAGTCTTAAACTGTCTTTAAAATATTTAATATTTATGCATTTTGCAGAAATACATTCTTATTTTTTATTATTATTTGCATTATTTGTCCAGATGCATTTTTACTATTTGGGCTAAAAATATTATTTAAATGTTACTTTTTTTATTGCTTTTTTTCATTTAAATGGGAGCCATATTAATAAAGCCATATTTTGAAAGCTTTATTGTCTGGTAAAAATATTATTTAGGCCTACATTATTTAAGAAAATTCATTATGTCTTATTTTCTGAATATTTCAGAAATAATGGGAAAATCGTTGATGTGAAAATTTATTAACAGATTGAAAATGAAATTTAAATTTTCTTTTAATTAGCTGAGAAATTGCTGATTTTGTTTCAGTTTCAATATTGACACTCTTCCATTTTCTGAACTGATATCCAGTTATTGGACTTTGTGTATCTTTTTTTCTATGCCTATTGTTATATTTTCTCATGAAAATTATAAAAACTTTGGATTTTGTAATAATTCACAGACTTTAAAATGCTGTCCAGATGTTATTTTATTGCTATTGTGCAAAGCAGATTCAAAAAAGATTCAAAAAAAGATTCAAAAAAAGTTTGGACGCTGCTTGAAACGAATATAAAACTAGAAGCAAAAACAGCAACGGATTTACTTCTTAGTGCCTGAGTCCAAGTCCGCTATAGTCATGTTACATAAAGTGAACCTCGTCTCTTTCCTCCCAGGAAGCCCCTTTCATTCCCAGTCATAATGCTTTTACCAGTGAACCTGTTTGTTGAGTCCTGTTGCTCCAAATTCAGAATAAGGACATATTTACAAAATTAAATTAAAATAATTAATTATTTATCCTCGCATTGTTTTCTTCTGAGTATATTCTGTCTCATTTATGTTTATACAGCGTCAAAACTTTTTTAGAACTGGTGAAAAACAAAAAGGCTCCAAAAATATTTATTTCACAAAGAGAAAAACCTGCTAATTGCAATTTAATAGCGCGGCCCTGTATATATTTATTTATTTACTATTATTATTTTTTTAATGGGATATTGCGTCATTGTTTGGACTTACATATCATACACATACACGTGTCCATTTTTATGTTTTTTTAACATAAATACAAACGTAGACGAAAGAAAAATAAATTGATTAAAAGAAATAAAAATAATTGTGGGCGGAAATGCGGGTTCCTGCAGCCTAAAATCAGGGCACAGCACATACATATTACAGAGATGACCGTGAGCGCGCGGTACATTAATATATCAACCTATCGGAGGACTTTAACGTGAGCCGTGTTTCCTTGTCGCAGGCGGCAGACAGCGGAGGAGCGGGAGGCGGAGCGGCAGCAGGCCAACCGGATCCTCATGCAGCTGCAGCAGGAGGCTTTCCAGAAGACCATCAACCAGCCGGTAACACCGGACCCGCTGTGCCTGCAGAACAGTTCTCTGTTCGCCCTGCAGAACCTGCAGCCCTGGACCGAAAACACCACGAAGATCAGCAGCGTGTCGACCTGTGAGTAGAGCCGGCCCCGGCCTCCAGCTGGGTACCGGCTAACTGCTGGAGGCAGGGCTGCGAATAGAGGACAGATGATCTCATTATCCTCTGGTGCTGCAGCTAATAGCAAACAAGCTTCAGCTTCAGCACCACTCCCATCTAATGGGCCCCACATATGGACCCTTCAGAGGTCCAGACTGAATCCCTGCAGAGACCTGAGTGACAGTTTGGAAATATTTCAGGGCCATAATGATGAACGATGTGCTCCATAGACCTGGACCAGGACAGACTGCCTGCCACCAGCCAGTGGTTGTATCATACTATACCTATGAGGACCTGATGTTTCATAAACAGCATATTTTCATATTTGATGTGTGACAAAAAAAGATGTGTGTACATTTCTGTCATCAGTGTTTGTGTTTATCTGCAGCATTAATGGACTTTTTATCAACAGGGCACTTTTTATGCACCTTTGAATTAAAACATAATCTGACACATTACTGACAGTGAAAAGGACTCAATGATGATAATAATGATGATAATATTAATGAGCACTTTTGACCACATTTCACGTTTCATTAAACTCTTATTTTTCATATCAACGCTTAGAACGTAAAAAACGACTCAGAGAATCTTAGACACCAATTCGGCTCAATGTGGTGAAGCTCAGGCTGATTAATGAGTGTGTCTGTGTGTGTGTGTGTGTGTGTGTGTGTGTGTGTGTGTGTGTGTGTGTCTGTGTGTGTGTGTGTGTGTGTCTGTGTGTGTGTGTGTGTGTGTCTGTGTGTGTGTCTGTGTGTGTGTGTGTCTGTGTGTGTGTCTGTGTGTGTGTGTGTGTGTCTGTGTGTGTGTGTCTGTGTGTGTGTGTGTCTGTGTGTGTGTGTCTGTGTGTGTGTGTGTGTGTGTCTGTGTGTGTCTGTGTGTGTGTCTGTGTGTGTGTGTGTCTGTGTGTGTGTCTGTGTGTGTCTGTGTGTGTCTGTGTGTGTGTGTCCATGTGTTCAATCTTCAAGACCCTCATCAAACAATGCAGATGAAAACAAAGCAGCTGGATTACAGGACTTTATATTCCCATGTTTTCCATCCTTATTTGAAATATGAGAATCTGCAGCATTAAACTATAATAACAGCTAAAAATGAAAATTCACCCATTATGTCTTCACCACCGTGTCGATGTAAAGAATGAAGAAAAGGTTTGATGAAGAGAGAACAGATGAACAGATGATGACAGACACACAGCTTTGATCTCATGGGTCTGGAACCTCTGGCAGGAAGTAATTTATGAGTATTTAGCAAAACTATCCCAAGTCAATTATTATGAAAAAATAAAAGGCGACTGTCAACATGAAAAGCTTTAAACACTCACATCCCTTCCTAAGGTATGTTTTCATATTGTAGAAAACTAACTTAAAGCTGTAAGATTTAGAATCAATGAGGTTCCCTTAAATATGCAATTCTTCTTAGTTGCATGTCTGAGAAAAGGTTTTAAAAAAACGGCTTTAAATCCCACAAATATCAAAAAGCACCTCTGCAGTATCACAGGTGATGTGTACAAACCCTCAAAAACCACCTCCCAGAATGAGCCTAAGTTCAACTTGTAACCATGGAAATGAAAAAATACAAATGATGAAAGTTCCTAAATAAAAGGCACCACTTCTATAGTTAGTTGTACAGTTATAATATTTCAAATCTGTTCTGGAGAACTAAACCAACTTCCAGAATGAGCTGAAGTCCATCTTGTAACCATGGAAACGGATAAACTAAAAACGAGGCACCACTTCATGTTACGATTGATGTTTGTATAAAGTTTGCTGAAAAAATACTAAACGGTTTTTGAGTTATGCTCCAGAAATGAAAGGAGACAGACGAACGGGACGGAACCAACAATCTCCTCCTCACTTTGTTCATGGTGGAGATAATAAACATAAAATGACTCCATGCATCTTTTTGCAGTGTGATCCATGTCTCCAGAAGCTCCAACATCCTAAATCGATGTGAAAAGACATTTAAAAACAAGCTGAAATCTTCACTGTAGCCTCATGAAAACACAGATGCACCTTTGTGGATCCACCTGAATTTAATGGGTTCTTTCCTGGTCCAGGTGACGTCCTTCAACCAGGAGTCGTTGGAATCCATCCTGGAGCTTTTGTCTGGTCCTAAAAACAAACAAACATCTGATCTGATCTGATCTGATCTGATCTGATCTCATCTGATCTGATCTGATCTGATCTGATCTGATCTCATCTCATCTCATCTCATCTCATCTCATCTGATCTGATCTGATCTGATCTGATCTGATCTCATCTGATCTCATCTGATCTGATCTGATCTGATCTGATCTCATCTGATCTGATCTCATCTGATCTGATCTGATCTCATCTCATCTGATCTGATCTCATCTGATCTGATCTCATCTCATCTCATCTCATCTCATCTCATCTCATCTCATCTCATCTCATCTCATCTCTCGTAGCTTTGGCCACCATTGGGGGCCTAAACGTGACATATGAGCCCCCTCTGCAGGTCCTCCTGTGTCCTTGACCTACATGTTACAGATTGCTGAGGTTGTGAACAGTGAATGATTTTATACAACAACACAACACTGAGCTGAACAGAGACAATTTGGAATGACAAAATGTTCATCTTCTGGGGTCTGAGGGCGTTTTCTCCATTATCACACATCATCTTCACCTTTTTAAGGTGTTAACATTCAACATAATACCCAATATTTCATATCTAAATTTATATCACAGCTTTCAGAGATTGTCTTAATGTTTAAAGAGATCTTTAAAATGATCCTAATCTCTAGTGAAAACACACCTTTACTCACGTTGACAAATTGTTTTGGTGTTTGAAATGGGTTTGAAATGGGTGCCAATGTGTTCAGACGCAGTGACACATGAATCCACTGATCCAGGCACAAGGAGGCAGATGATGAGCGTCGAGTTCTGCTCTCCGCTTCCTGTGAGTCACTGGGAGTCACTGAGTCACTGGGAGTCACTTATCATCTTATGAGAGGAAGGAGGCAGAAGAGGAGAGTCTCAGATTCCAGCACATTGTTGATCATTTATTTGGTATTCGATCCAAATCCCAAAGTCACTGATTAACATAAAAGAAACAAGAAAATCACTCAAATTAAAAAAAAAATTCATGACATGACATAAAATAAAAATGTCAGTAAGATCAAATGTATTTGTTTTCAGAATTGAGACCTTTTTGGGATGATGTGTCACTGATTTATTCTGATTTATAAATATGATTTTCAAAAGGTTGGGTTTGTGTTCAAATGAGCTGATGCTGGATTTCTGGGCTCATTTATTTAAATGCTGCTCTTATGTTCCTCCTGTTGTGTTTCCCCCAGTCTTTAAATCTTATTTCCTATTTCAAACAGTCGTCCTATTCATCATAAACTATTATCCAGGTTTCTGGTGGTATTTTGAAGTAAGGATGACAAAAACCAGGTCGTCCAGCTGGAGAGTCGTCCTCCACATAGTCAGAGATACACGGAGGGGTTTGAAGGTTTAAAGACAATCTAAATAAGATATCTTTTAAAAAGGGATGTGATCATGTTTTAGAGGTTGTTTTTCAGAAGAACAAAAACATGTATAAAAAAACATATGTTTTTATAATATGGTAAATGTCTTAGAGTTTAGGGGTTGGTGTTGGAGTCTGAACGGTTGCTTAGCCAGCGGTATTGCAGTGTGTGTGTGATTGTGTGTGTGTGTGTGTGTGTGTGTGTGTGTGTGTGTGTGTGTGTGCGTGTGTGTGTGTGTGTGTGTGTGTGTGTGTGTGTGTGTGTGTGTGTGTGTGTGCGTGTGCGTGTGTGTAGTGTGTGATGTGACATTTTCCAGGACTGCTTCTAGAAGGATGAGGAGGAATGTAAAGGAGAATTTCATCATCCACTCAGAAATATCTGGACTGAGTAGCTGGAAACGTTTTTCCTCAATTCCTGAATTCCTCAAACATACAATTTGACTGTGGAGAGAAGAAGAACCGGAACTGATGAAGAAAAAGAGCTTAGAAAAATAGACCAAGCAGTCATTCTGTCCAGTCTGTCTATCCAGTATTCACCTAATAACAATACCAGCTGACAACCTTTGATCAGTGAAACTCATTCATCATTTCTACAAAATTTTATATGTACATTTTTTCCCTAATTTGTTCATTTCAAAGTAATAAACATCAATCCTGATTAATAATTGATATCATTTATATTTGTTCAAGATAAGCATGACTGATTCCACCCATATCTTGATTACAATTATTTCTATGCTCAAATCCCGCTTTATTATGAAATAAGAACAGTGCTTTAAACGGTAAATATAATCTAGCAGAAATAGACGCGCGGTTTAAAAACTGCTGGAATCTGTAGATTCTCCTCTTGTTGTTGTTTGTATGTTTAATTTAATTTAATTTAATTTATTTATTGTGTTGTTGTTTTTTATAATTAAAACTTAATTCTGTTGTAATATGTGGTGAAAAACTACAATTAAAGAAGAAATTAAAAAAGATTCTCCTCTTCCGTGTCCTAACTCTCGCGAGATTTTAACAACAGTGACCTATAGGACGTGTGCTTTTTGCCTCATTTTCAGATATAATAAATGTTTGATTACTTGAAAATTTTGTTTGACAGAATCCTTCGACCATAACCTGCACGTGCGCTACATTTAATGACGTAATCTGTTGAATATACAGTGCCTCAAATCTAATATGAGAAACAGTTAAAAAAAATTTAAAAATAAATAAATAAAACAAATCTAATATCGAGTGTTTTGCTGCCTCCTGCTGGCAATACATAAATACTGCATTGACTTGTTTTTGTCGCTAAATGATGACGCAAATGACGTCAATAAGACGCGACAAACAACAACAACATCGTGTAAGTGTCCGACCGCTGCGGGAAGAAAGTGTTGCTGTTCTTCTAAACTACCGACATGTCTGTTCTGCGGTTCTGTGCTTCAGCCAGCAAACAGAGTCTAGCTGTGGACTCCGTGTTTAAAGGTCAGTGTGTCCGTTTCAACTGGCTAATATAGCATATAGCATAGCTCATTAACACCCATGTCTGTATTTAGACATGGCTAACCTGTTGTTTTGATGTTTTAGTGCCAGTAAAAGTATCTTTTATACGTCGTAGAGCCTGATATCGCTTTGTCTTATGGTTTATAATGTTGTCCAACGTTGAACCACAGCTGGAGGTACCGTGTGTTAGTCTGTAATCCGTGTTGTCCTGTCTGGTGTCCAGGGTGTTGTCGGGCAGCCAGCGGTGCCCTGAGGGACAACGAGCCGCTGAAGAAAGCCAAAACCCCGCAGGGTCGGTTTGACAGCCCCGAGGAGAAAAACAAAGATGTTCTGGAAAGTGAGAATGATGATGATTATTATCTGTTAGTCTGTAGCAATGCATCATGTTAACTGTAAGCTTTGTTTGAAAGAAACTAAAGCTGTTGTGCAACAGAATCGCCTTCGTTAATAAAGTGTTTTATAGACTGAACCATCCTGTTGTTGTCCTTCAGAATTCCCTGATGATGTGAACCCTGTAACCAAAGAGAAGGGCGGTCCTCAGGGTCCAGAGCCGACCCGCTACGGAGACTGGGAGAGAAAGGGCCGCTGTTACGACTTCTAGTTCAGGACCCATAGAAAGCTGCACTTTGTAGAAACCACAGATTGTTTGTGGAGAACGTTCAGAAGTTCTGCCTGTGACTGGATTCATATTTGCTGGGAACAACAAGTGAATTCTAAGCGTATGTGTATCCTGGCTGTTAATGTTTGTCATCAAAAAGAACTTTGAGCTCTGAGATATGTTTTGCACGTTGATGGTGTTTAGTCCTGTTTCTGCCCTCTGTCCACAAGTATGAATGTCAAGATCAATAAAATGAAAGATGATCCTATTTACAAGTGTGTGTTGAGTTTAACACATAATACAAAAAAATCCTACTGTTATCTGATGCCAAATTAATTAATCAGTTACAACAATAAGTCACAACTATTATTTTTATTAATCTGTTTTCTTACCAGTAATTTCATTTGCTAAATGCCCAACATTTGATCATAGTGTGATTACGGTGGTGTAATCCTGGAAATACACGTTTGGAAAACACTTTGAATCACAGTGAAACTTTCTCACTCTTCTTTCCAGTAAATCCAGTGTCCTCAGTTATTCCACATATGGATGCTCCGGTGCTGATTGAATGGATATTCTATCAACCACTGCAGAAACAGCCGCAGTATTTGTGGTTCAAGTATTTGTAGAAATTCTTAATTCTTGAGATTATGTTCTATGTCATTAAAATATACTTACACTCCTCATTCTGTCCGCTAGAGGGAAGTAAGGAGCCACGCCTGTTATTTCAAATCGAAGTCTGTGCTATGTTGCCTTCGAGGACCGTCAGCAACATTTGTAATTATGATTCTTCACTTCTCAAAGTAAAAATAACAAAACACTTGACGCTCTTTTTTCCACTTATTTCAGTGTTTATGTTAATAAGTAACCCATGTGTGGTGTTCATGTCTGTGGGACCCGTTTTCTTCTTCTGTAGCCAATTGTCAAAGCTTTGTGTCAAATTATGCTCATTTCTTAGAGTAGAATGTTTTCTAAAGCGCTCATTTAACATTTATATGAATACTACATGTACATATTGATAAATAAGCCTGTTGAATTTCTATTTGTTCAAGATAGACATGACTTATTCCACCCATGTCTTGATTATTATTGATTTTATCAATAGAAATTATATTTGATCACAACAGAAACTATAGGTCAAAGTGAAATAGCAGAGTAAATAACAAATATTAAACATGCTATCTATGTTGTTTATAATTGAGATATAATCATTGTTACATAACACTAATCGTAATGACTATCAGTTAAAAACCCATGACCTTAAAATTTAGACATGCCCCACAAATACTGTACATCATAAATACATGGCATGAATAACTCTCTTATTTTAGAGAGATGATTTTATAAAAACAAAACAAATGAATATTATGAAAACACTTTCACTTAAGTGGCCTGTAGTGGATTTGACGGGGGGAACCTGAAGGCAGCACCGTCAGCGGAAGGAGGCTGCCGCTGAGAGCTAAAACAACTGGAGTCGCTAAAACCGCTCTGATAAATGTGGTAAGTGGATCGTTTTGGTCCTGAACGGGTTTAATGTCCGCCTGAGGAGTTTGTTAACCAGACTGCATTGATTGATTTTCGATAATTGAGTACTGGCGTGACTTATAGCGGCCGAACACACAGCAGTGGGCGGTGGGAACGTGTCAAACAGTTGAAATAAAAAGATGCAGAGGAAGCGCAGCCTGGTGGGTCACCGGATCCACGAGAGGTTCACCGGATCCACGAGAGGTTCACCGGATCCACGAGAGGTTCACCGGATCCACGAGAGGTTCACCGATAAGTTGGGTCCCACTGCGGATTCGGGCCTTGACCGGAAGCCATGTTTGAATGTAGTTGAATACGTGTTGAACATTTTTCATATTAAAGCTGTCAGGCGGGGGTTTGTTGAAAACCGGACATGGCAACTCTTCAGCGGCTCCTCCTTTGTGTCGGTCACTTGTGTTTGATGTCACTACCCGTTGCCATGGTTTCCTCTAGAGGGAGGCCGATAGTAGGTATTCAAAGGCCGATATAGTTTGTAGAAGGAAACAATAAAACCGATATCACCCCCAAAAAAAACTCAGCTCTGTCAGAAAAGCTCAGGCTGGATAGGAAAAGTCATAAATATCTAAACCAAAGGCCGCTCGGTTTCCTTCACTACACCTAAACCCACCAGACCCCTGATAGGCTGACCCTCATCATGTGATCCTGGACCATGAAAACCTGCCCCTAGAATCTGGATCACATTAGTATCATTATTAGTCTGATAGTTATAACATTTGATTTGTCAGTTTTTGGACACTCTGGGACACCGTCAGCCTGAAGCCAACCCAGCTTTAGAGGCGCCCCATTGGCTGATATTTGTGGGGATGTATATGATTGGTTGTGTTTCCTATCACTTTACATTTATAATAATAATAATACATTTATTGTTTTATTCCACTTCATACTATTGAAATGTTCTGTGTCTGATCAGAAGAAGCTCCCAGATCTGTGCTGTCTCTGCTCTTTGAAGCCGTCCTCTTTGTCTAAGATGTGTCTTCAGTCTCGTCCTTTAGATGCATGTGGTCTGCAGGTCCTGACCTGAGGGGCTGGATCACCTGCAGTGGTTGTTTGGTCTCTCTTATATACAAACAGATTGCTCAGCTTGTATTTGGGTGTCTTGTCCCACCAGTTTTTGGTGCTTCTGGGTCTGAAGTGCACTGGTTGTGCTGCAGACTGCTGCTCTGTGTCAGCTGACCCACTGGACAGACAGACGATGTTCTTCCTCGTTGGTGCGGTGAACACAGGCAGGTCTGAACATGCAGTCTTAATGAGATCAGTCAGGTGAGGACCGAGCTATCGTTACACTGCCTGGACTCAGCTGGAGGATCATCAGGCCTGCTGCCTAGTGATCCCACAACAAAAGGCAGAACCACTTAGATATATAGGACGAATGGGTTTTCTGTAATCCTGCTGACAAAGCGCTTTGGTGGAGGTCAACAAGAATGTCCCTCTGAAGTAGCCGTACCTCCACCCAGGTCCAGCAGGTCCCTTTAATTTAGTCAAGCCTTATCCAAAATCAGAAAGAGAAAAAAAATCCTTCCTCCTTTTTCCAGATCTGTACCTAATGTAATGAGTTTTATTCTGGCCTAGGGCCCCCCCCCCACCAGGTTTCATGGAAATCCATTCAGTAGTTTTTGTGTAATTCTGCTGACAAACCAACCAAGAATGGCTGACCAACAATGTTAGACAAAGAGCACAAAAAACATGGATCCACATCATTTAAGCTTCCTTTAAGAAAATGTAGAGACTGAAACTCAGTAAATTTATGTTGTTTTTTTAGTTTACAGGACCTTCCTCCTTTTCTTTGGACTGATGGAAGCCAAAGGACACGGCCAGCGATGGACGACACGTCTCCCAGAGTTTAAACACAGGAGGAGGTTCACAGATCCAACTGCAGAAGACGGAGAAAGAGGAGAGACAGAGAGAGAGAGAGAAGGAGGAGGACAGACACACAGAAGTGTTATGATGGCACCAAAGTCCAGGTTCCTGACAGACAGACAGTATGTAAAGAGAACGCCTCTGTTCTCCACAGAACAGTGCACATCTATCCTAAAGAAGACACAACCAGTGGAGCAGGTAGGAGGAGCATTCATATGTTTATTTATTTATTTGTTATTTACATTAATGATGCTGCTTGTTCTGAATTCTAACTACAGACCTTTACAGATGATTTAAGGTTCAGACAACTTTAAATACACACAGATACTAACTGTGTGTTTGATGACTAACACATAACATAAGAAGTACTTGAAATACAACTGAATATTAGGTCAAGTCAGGTTATAATATTCTGAGCTTATAAATGTAATAAAAAGTCATAATACAACAAGAATAAGGTTTTTATTATAAGGGTTATGAAATAAAGTCACCAGTTATAACTTTACTAGAAAGGAAGTTGATAAAACTGGTTTTACAAGAATAAATGTTAATGTTATGATTAGAAAATGTGAATTTTAAAATGTTTTTTACGGTCTATAATATACAGAACAGTTTATTGTTACATTCACTGTTATAGTGCTCTCACCTGTTTAAGTATTTATATACACATCTGATAAAATTACAACTTTATTTCATGATATTCTGGCTTTTTAATACAAATTAATACTTTCGTATTGTTCTCACTAAATTATACTTTATTTTCTGAAATATTAAAACTTCTTTCTTAATTTATTTGACTTTATTCTTAAAATCTTAATAATTGATAATAATAACTGTAATAATTAGAGAATTAATCTTCCTCGTATGATTGTGTAATTAAGAAAATGTCAAAATGTTTTATCTCACAATGTTAAAGAAAGTGGGGGAAAAAATCCTGGATTAAATTAGTTACAGTTTCCTCTTTTAATCCTGTCAGTTTTATGCCTTGTAGGAGAAACAGGATGAAAACCAGCAGCACCCTGACATGAGCTTCCTGACCAGAGCAGGATCAGAGCCGACCCCAGAGAGCTTCAGCCTCTCCCACAGCGACGCCTCGTCCCCCTCAGCCTCTGGACGGGACCTCGGTTCACCCTTATCTGCCTCAGAGCTCAGATCCAGTCTGTGCTATGAAGAACCGTCTGTTAGAAGATCAGCTCAGAGGAGCCTGTTGAGCTCCATCCTGGAGGTCCAGAAACTCAACCCTCCTATGAGGCCACGACTAACCTCCACCGTCCTGTATCCTACCTACACCCCCCGTTCAGGGTCCTCCAGGACAGGCCAGACTCAGCTCAGACAGGGAGGGAGGGTCGGGGAAGGTGGGGAGGAGAACAAACGATGTTCTGGAGGACAGTCAACAGTGTGCAGAATGTCTCCTCACCAGGCGAACTACTGGGCCTGTGCCATCCCTAAAGCTCTGCCCCCGTCTCCAGACAGGCTCTCTTCTAGCTGGGACGCTAACAGGGAGTACCAGGCCCTTCTGGATTACACCTACCCTCTGAGACCAGGACAGGTGGTCACTGAGTGGGATGGCTCCAAACTTAAAGGAGACTCTCTCCTCCCTACAGATCCCAACCTGCAGGACTCAGGGATTGGACTGGACCACCTTTGTAGCTCCACCAGCCTGTCAGGGTTGGGCTTCACTGTGAGCAGCACAGAGCAGAGCAGAGAGAGGAGCAGCCTGATTGGAGGTCAGAGGTCACCTGACTCATCAGAGGGTCTGCCCTCCAGAGCCCTGCTGTCCCACACAGAGCCTGTGGGTCTGTCCCTGGACCGTCTGGACAGAGGTGGAATGAATCATCATAAAAGTGATGGCCACCTTCATCAGCACCATGCGCTGTCCTCCTCCTCCTCCTCCTCCTCCTCCCCGGCTTTCATCCGCTCCACCAGTGTCCTTCCACGGTCCAGGTGTGTGGGTGGGGAGGTGGATGAGGAGTTCCGTTCTCTCCCGGAGCAGCTGGAGGAGCTGCAGCTGCTCTCCAGACAGGTCAGTGCTGTGGACCTGAACCCAAGGTTAAAACTCCTTCACTACAGGAAGGCCCTGCTTTGCTTTTCTGATCATCTTCCAAAGAGAACGATTTCAGAAAATCTGACCTTCATGTCTGTGTGAAGCTTTAGACTCGTAGAATCTTTTCTCAGTGATGGAACTTAATTCCTTTATGGCTGTAAATGACCTTATTTAAACAATTTCCTGTTCATGGTCTAAAGTCCGTGTCACAGGTTAATTAAGAGGCGTGTCTCCCTGAAATAAAGCCACTGAAAAACTTCAAATCACCAACAGCATCATGACTCAGATGGTGAGATTATAAGCATGTCTCAAGGTCTGGTAAACGATGAACTGATTCACCTTCATCAGTCCACATATACAGGGATTAATATCTCTGTGCCTCTGGATTAAAAGAGCCTTTTATTCACCTGTTGCTATGGTGACTGATTAATCCGTCGTTCACAGGCTGCACCGTATGCAAAGAAATATAGATTTGCACATACGGGTTTATTTTGTAGCCTATATGTTCTTTAATTTAGGGGTCTACATCTGTTATATAGCATCATCATCATCATCATCATCATCGTATACAATTATTTTCTTTAAAGGAGAACTTTGCCCTGCTCTGTTTTACATGGACGACCCAAACATCTCCTTTGGTTCCTGCTAATCTGAGTGATGTGGACGAATCATCAGCTCCTTAAACGAAGGCTCCATGGAAGGATGAACACAGTGGGTTAGTGTCATTCATTCATCTTTGGTACCTGTCTGCAGGTGAGGGAGGTGACGGCCCAGCTGAGCAGACCACTAACAGCCAGTTGGGAGTCTGTGGGTCCAGGCATCACCTCCATCCTCTCCTCCATCACCCTGCCGGAGAGACAGGAAGCTGAAGCCAAAGAGCCGGAGGGCAGCTCTGATGACACAGACCAGACAGGCAGAGAGATGAGTGCAGCTCAGACAGGTGTTTATTTCATGGATGTTCATATTTCAGACCTAAACACTCTTATAGGGTCATTTCACCCACATTTTAACAGGACATATTTGTGGTATCTCTCTGCAGATAGTCTTTGTTTTTGGAATTCCGTTTTGATGAATTCCCATCTCAAAAATTCCAAACTCCATCTCCTGTCTATCAGCAGCTATTTACAGGGACTCCAAGGCCGTGAGGAGGAGTTCTGGAGCCAGGATGGAGGCCGTTGGAGGGGGAGTGAACCAGTCCAGTCTCGGGGAGGTGCAGGCTTTGGCAGAGCAGCTGTGTGGCCTCACCCTGCCTGGCAGCCAGGGGAGCAGCCAGGAGAACCAGGAGCAAAGTGACTCCCTGATGCAACACATCCAGGTAGAGACAAAGAGTCTGACTGTGTGTTAAGTCACAACATGATGACATCATCACACTGCACCTAGTCCAGAGCTCAAAGTATGCTGCAAAATTTCATACTATCCACATCATACACAGTTTGTACACAATCCCTGAGAGAAGTGAAACCTTAAGCTAAACTGATCCTGGGATAATTTAGCCCCTGAGCTAATCCTGGGATAATTTAGCCCCTTAGCTAATCCTGGGATAATGTAGCCCCTGAGCTAATCCTGGGATAATGTATCCCTGACTGATCCTGGGATAATTTAGCTCCTGAGCTAATCCTGGGATAATTTAGCTCCTGAGCTAATCCTGGGATAATGTAGCCCTTTAGCTAATCCTGGGATAATGTAGCCCCTGACTGATCCTGGGATAATTTAGCCCCTGAGCTAATCCTGGGATAATGTAGCCCTTTAGCTAATCCTGGGATAATTTAGCCCCTGACTGATCCTGGGATAATTTAGCCCCTGACTGATCCTGGGATAATTTAGCCCCTGACTGATCCTGGGATAATTTAGCCCCTGACTGATCCTGGGATAATTTAGCCCATTATCTGATCCTGGGATAATTTAGCCCCTGAGCTAACCCTGGGATAATTTAGCCCCTTAGCTAATCCTGGGATAATGTAGCCCCTGAGCTAATCCTGGGATAATTTAGCCCCTTAGCTAATCCTGGGATAATGTATCCCTTTAGCTAATCCTGGGATAATTTAGCCCCTTAGCTAATCCTGGGATAATTTAGCCCCTTAGCTAATCCTGGGATAATGTAGCCCCTGACTGATCCTGGGATAATTTAGCTCCTGAGCTAATCCTGGGATAATATAGCCCTTTAGCTAATCCTGGGATAATTTAGCCCCTGACTGATCCTGGGATAATTTAGCCCCTTAGCTAATCCTGGGATAATTTAGCTCCTGAGCTAATCCTGGGATAATATAGCCCTTTAGTTAATCCTGGGATAATTTAGCCCCTTAGCTAATCCTGGGATAATTTAGCCCATTATCTGATCCTGGGATAATTTAGCCCATTATCTGATCCTGGGATAATTTAGCCCATTATCTGATCCTGGGATAATTTAGCCCCTGACTGATCCTGGGATAACTCTGCTCTATCTTTAGCCCTGCGATAACATTGTGCCGGGTGAAACGTCCTGTTCAGAGCTTTTACTGTGTTTAAAGTCTTAAATCTGCAGGGTTTTATTTCCGATGCATACGTTACCATCACATATCAAAAGCAGTCATGAATGTCTCGTGTTTCAGGTCTTCAGTTCACACCTGGAGCAGCTCATCCAGCAGCTGTATGCAGTATTAGAGAGGATGGAGCTGCTGGCTGTTCCCTCTGTGGACATAGACAGTGTGAAGTCATCTCTGGCTGAGTATCAGGTGAGGACTCAGGACTGACTACTTGCTGATGCTCTATACTTCTGCTGTCTTAACAATGTGAGGGTCTTGTTGTCAGAGTTTTCAGAGAGAGGTGAGCAGCCATCAGCCCCTGACCTCCTCTGTTCTGCACACCGGACAGCTTCTCCTCAGCTGCATCAACACCACGTCTCCATGTCAGTCTTTAACATGAAATAAGAAATGAAAACCTCCAACCTTCATCTCATAGTTTTCCCACTAAGTCGGTTTACATCCCCTCCCCTCCTTTACAGTTTTAAGAGACACCCTGCTGCTGATTGAGAGGCAGTCTGGATCTCTGGAGACCCACACGGAGCACTTTTTCTCCTCCATCCTGTCTGCCATGGACAGCCTGACCCGGCTGAAACCGGTCCAGCAGAGCCGAGAGGAGGAGCCAGAGGTTCAGGCGTCCACTTTGTGATCATGATCAATACCAGCATATGATAGATTTCACTTATTTATTTTTCTTACTTACCTCCAGCAGTTTGCATTTTAATACAACCTCTTGTTTATGTTTCACCCAAAGCACAACTGACATTTTCAACATGTTAGCATCATTTGCATCTATTGGTCACATCCTGTATGACATCACATTGTAATGGAGATATTTTCAGACATTTTAAAGACGTTTCATGAAGGAAACATTCAGGACCAGTTTAGGGACTGCAGACCGATGTCGGGCCGTTTGCTTTAGCCAAATAAAACCTAATTAGCTAAAATGTATAAGTCGATTTATTAAGGGAATTTGGGATCTTATTACCATCTTGCATCTTAACAAAATAATAGAAAATCTCTGGGCTTGTGTCCCACCTTTAAATTTCAGTTTTGGACCTCCCCTGGTCTAAACTGATCAGATGCTGGACCCTGAAGTCTTTCTAAAACTCTGTGAAGGGATACATGAATGTTCCTGATGTTACACTGCTTTTTCTACTCATACATAAGGTCATTATTAACGCTCTCAGGGTCTCCAGCTCCTAACAAAGACCAATCGGTGAGGTTCACTGTGAAGGTGATCCTCTGTTTTCTGGGATCCAAAGGTAGAGCTGCTGGTGGACTACCTGGAAAAGGGTCACACCTTACAGGGGCCTGCTATCTGAGGTCTTCAGAAAGTTACAGGAGAAAATAAAGAACATTTGAACCCCTTCTCTCAACTGAACTGATCACATTTTATAATACTGGAGCCAGAAGTGCCCTTAAGACTCTCTGTGAAGGGATACATGAATGTTAATATTACACTTCTTTTTCTACTCATACTTACTGCCACTGTTGTATTTTTAATCCTTTTCTATCACTTGTAACTTCTGTGTTTAAATGAGAAATGGAACCACATCTTAGTTCTTTAAATGTAACACAGTTCTTCTCCTGTGTTTACAGTCTAAACACTCTGTAGCTTTCATTTCCTTCATAGATGCCGTGTTTCATCTGCATCAGAGGGAGTAACAGATGAACATGGAGCTAAAAACAGAACTGAACTGAGCTAAATACTGTTTCACATGTAAAAGTTGATCCACAAATGTGTGAATATAATGTGTATTTATTGTAGTAAAACTATTTACTTTTGTAAAACCTCCAACATTTAATGTGAAATTAAATTTACAAAGTTCTACTTATTTGCGTATTGCTTTATTTTTTTGTGTATAAGATTTTACACAACACACCCAAAAAAGAAAAAAAGAAATCATGTTTGTGGACCATGACATTTTTGTGTATCATGGTATGTTGGTGGATTGTCCCATTTTCAACGAGAAAGGAAAGAACAGTTGAAACCGTGGAAACACCCGGAGTCTTTGTTTTCTGGGAAGCAAAGGGAGCAAAGGGTGTGGTTCTGGTGGACTGAGTGGAAAAGGGTCAAAGCTACAGGAGAAAAGCACCAAGGTTCAACCTGCGATGCCGAGGATGAGTGTTCTACCAATGAGGAATGAGGATTTGAAGAGGCCCATCAGCCTCAGATGGCTGCCTCTTCCCAAAGATAACAGAGCAGCTTCGTGGTCTTCGTGTTGACAGTGATGCTGCTGTGAGTCACGTTCTGGAACTCCAAGATGCTTCAACTCGTTACCCCTTTTGGTGTTCTTAATGTTAATATCATATCCTTTACAGCAAAATTAACAAAAATTAGGAGGAAACAGATGAAAGGGAAGGAAGCTGAAAAACAGAGATGATTTATAGATCATTCAAACCTAGAGAGGAGCTGATGACGCATCAATGTATGACCTGGATTTAAGTAATATTCCACACCTGCTGGTCCACAATGTTTATATTTATAGGGCTCAACGGAAATTTGCTCCTGTCAAATAACAAATAAAAATGCTTCAAAACTTAAAATAAGATCCAATAAAAAGATCTTCTAAAACACCGAAAATGAGGTTTTTCTCCATCTTTACATTACTTATGCCCTTACGTCAGAAACCCTCTTGTGAAATGTTTCACGTCATGACATTAACACCTGTGTACAGGTACAGACATGAGCTGCTTCCTATTCACAGTGATGACACAGTTGTGACTCAGAGGAGAAGATTCTGGATTAATGGGACGCGTGTAAAACAAAGAGTACATTAGAACTGGATGGTAAAGTAACCTGCTGAGGGCTCGTGTCACTGAGTCAGACGTAAAGATGCGACCGGAAATAAGAATTGTGTGTTTGTGAATAAAAACCTCACTGTTGTGCATTTAAGCAGATGAAGGTTGAGGTTGACGTTGAAACAAATGCCTGGATGTTGTGTATTGTGTGTCATTTTGTGACGCGGGGTTCAACCGGCTCTTCTTTGCCACGTTTCACTAAATGACGTAATCTCTCCCAGGGCTTGACGGTTCACTATTGCGGTAACGACACACTGACAGACAGGGAGAGAAAGGCGCCGGTTAGGTAGACATCTGTTTATTCGCTTATCTTTGTGGTTGTAGAGCGAAAATACGGGACTGTTCTAAAAGTCGAGACATTTTTAAGTCACGTATTTTGTGTTATTCAAACGCCAACCAGCTGGCTCATGTTAGCGGTTTCCTTTTTGGAGTTGCAGCCATTTTGGATTTTTACAGAGAAACAACTAGCCGGCCGTGGGTTTGGGGGTGTAAGCTAAGCTAAGCTAGCCGCCGCTACCGTTTTCACCAGTGAACAGCGCTGTTTACCTGCCGACAGGGAAAAAGACGTTTCACGACAGGAGATACACTAAAACAAGTCAACAATGAATCCCGAATAGTAAGTATGATGCATAAGAACACGGTGTTATATTCTGGTCAGCTAGCTGTGCTTTAGCACATTCGCTAACAAGTAAGTTAGCGTCGGCAAATAACTTACCGGTGATATTAGCAGTTGAGCTAAGTTAGCGGCTAACATCAGCTGACGCTACCTTTAATGCCCCACCTGTGCCTTAAAAAGATACTGAACATATTTTCCGTCGGTATCTGTGGATGTTTGTGTTAAAGACTCATCAGTCTATTAGGTCTATTAGACAAACCTTACATCCGAACACTGTAAACCAGCTGTTTGACCAGCTTTCGACAGTGTTGTTAGCTTCACCGACTCTTGTCTCGGTTCGCTGCTTTTTTTCCACGCTGAAATGTAAAAACAGGACAGAGGTGTGTTGTTTGATTATAAATGTTACCTGAACGTGAACCTTTGTGTGTTTGTTTGTTTGCGCTCAGCGGGTTTTGTGTTGCTAAATTACTCTTGTCATTGATATTAGTTAGAATTAGTCAGATGAATTCATAAAGTCAGTTAGTGAAGACTGACATGTCGACAGCAGGGCTTGTCTCAATCACATGTTTTTGAAAGGCGGCATATTTTAGTTTAGCCTGTTGTTGATGTTTCTTCTTTAGTCTGTTTTGTCACTGAAAGGCTTCTTATTTCTGTGGGAAACTGATAACGTCATTGAAGCAGCTGTCATCCGTTGTTTACGTCCAACAGTAGGTATTTCGCTTTACCTGGTATTGAGAATCTTGAGAATGACTCAGTTGTAGTCCTGCTGAAGCAGCCCTACAGTCAGTCATGTGGAGGTCACATGCCACAGGACAAGCCATCTATTTCACCACAGCAGAGTTAAGCAATCTGTCACTTCAGCTTTTCTTCCGGCTCTGCTTTTCCATTCTTAAAGGTTTCTCTGGGTGGATCACAGGATTTTTGTTGTACAGCTTTTCCTTGTTTGACAACAACAACAAACAAAACTACTCTGAAAAAATGCACATAATGTTTTCATTATAGTAAATGGTGATTCTCAGTACTCAGTACATTCCTCTCCATGCTTTATGTTGTATCAGTCCTTTCTTTGGTATAGATGAGATATTCTTAACTTAACAGCCAGTGAAGAGAAAGAGTCCCAACAGTAATACGTGTCCTGAACGCCACAGTTCTAGTTGAGTTGATAAAGGAGAAACTATGGGCCTGCAGGCATTTCTAAATGGCACAGTTTGACTTGCATTAATGGAATATGTTTGAAATCTGTTGAAATGGATACTTATGGAGAATAGATCAAAATCAGTAAGTAAGTGGAATTTGCAGGTCTGAAGTCAGAGAAACCTGCAGTTTTGAGTAAGGTAACAAAGTTGACTCCCTTCTTTTTTTCTTTTTTTTCAGACTCTTGTTTCTGGTCACCTTGGCTGTGTTTGTCAAATTTCTGTTAAGTCTTGTGTTGTCAGCCTTGCATAGGGATGCCTATTGTCCATAGTCACAGGCCAAATGAAGAGGGTATGACTGGAATTTGTTAAAATGAGAAGTAGAGGAGCTGAAATACTCAAATTCAGCTCATATAGAAGTATGACGAGCAGATTACTGCATTTCCTGTACTGATGCTAGTGATGCAGTATTAATAGGTTCACTGCCAAGTACCAGTTAGTACTTTTACTACAGTACTTTTTTACCATATTGTTAAGCTGGCAGCACATTCTCCTCAACTCCCAACTCAAGACCTCCACGTCTCAGGGTTTAACATCTGGAGATCATAATGTAAAGTAGAACTTCAAATCCAAGGAAAAATGTAGTGTTAGTTATTTTGCCGGGGCACCGAGTTTATGCTTTGGATATTTTTAGGCTTTTAGGAATGAAGTGCTGCATAGAATTATTAGGAAAAGGAAGAAACAGAAAAGGCTGAACAAAAGCAGGAAATATTCTCTGTTCAAATATTAGACAGATAAAGTTGTTTGATGTTTGTGTCTGGACTCATTGATATTTCTGTGTGTGTGTGTGTCTGTGAGTGTGTGTGTGTGTCTGTGATTGTGTGTGTGTGTCTGTGAGTGTGTGTGTGTGTCTGTGAGTGTGTGTGTGTGTGTCTGTGAGTGTGTGTGTGTGTCTGTGAGTGTGTGTGTGTGTGTGTGTGTGTGTGTGTGTGTGTGTGTGTGTGTCTGTGTGTGTGAGTGTGTGTGTGGTGCACGATGTAGTTTACTCTCATTTTGACTGCAGGGTGTCTGGACCTGCCTTTTATTGCATGACAGTCTCAAGGTGGACTTGATAATTGTAATTTAAATGAAGAACACTCTGCCCTATGCCTCAATAATGCTCTCAGAATGAAAGATATCATTCACACCCCATAATAATCTACAAGGACAGAGGATATGATTCTACCCTCATGCCTAAGAACTGAGCTGGAAACTCATTAAAAAGCGGCAGCTTGGTACTAATTTTGCTCGCAGTAAGACTCCACACCTTTGTGCTCCTGATGCTGAGACCATTGCTGGAAGGCTTTTAAGTAATTAATCATTTTGACACAATCAGAAAACATTGTTTTTCCTGTTCTCTGGTCGACACACCTCCATTTTTTAAAGACCGGTCACAAAGACAAATGCTAACATTGAGAGCAGCTCAGCCTGATGAATCGTGTTGCTGCTGCACTGACCTCATATAAAACTGGTTTTAGATTTATTTTTTTAACTGGCCCAACCCTTCCTGGGATCAAGTGTGTTTGTGTTGAGAGAGAGAGAAAAAACACCACCTGCTATCTGGGCGTTCCATCAACAGCAACATTCAGGGTCTGGTTCTCTGTCTCTGTTTCTGGCCTCCCTGCTTTTCATAAATCACCATCTCATATTGAATGTGCTGATGTGAACTTCTAACATTACAAAATCAAACATGACAGCAAGCGGTGAACCCGTTGGACATCACTGCTACGCACCAAAGAACCGGATTTCTGTCAACAAATAGAAAAATAACAAATGAAGATAAAAGTAATCTGCAAAATGCAAGTTGTAAATTAAATTTTTTGCTTAACAACAAGCAACTGGAGGGATCAGCTGATCACACTTACACCCTCATACGCTAGGTGATCCAGAGTCTGAAGAACTGCAGCTACAGCAGGAATCATCACATCATCACAGGGTTTAATTATTATTTAGCAAGAGTGATTTTTACCTGATTGTTAGGCTGCGTCTGAATAAGACATGATACCACGTTTCTTTGCTGGGGTTCATTTGTAACCAGGGCACCGAGTCAGACCAGGCGTGTGCCGTTTAGTACTGTTAACTCCACCCTGACCCTGAGGTGTCCTTGTCCTTATGAAGCACCACGTTATGAGTGGGGACTTTGTGGAGAGGCAAGATTGAGGTTCCAGGAGCTGAAACATAAGTTCCTGTGGTTGAAAATCCAGGTCAAGGTCCTAATCAGTATAATGAACTGTAACATCAGCTCAGTGCATTAATCTGAGATACAGCATGAGTCTCAGAAAGCAGTTCCTCAGCAGCGTTTCCTTTCAGCTGCCCTCATATGTTCAGTCACATGATCAGCTTCCTGTACTTCCTCCTGAAACTGTGAACCCAGCAGGGTTCGTTGTCCTGAATCCTTCATTTTCCTCGTAAAATCATGACTTTTCAGCCACGAGGTTAATGACAGTAACTCTGCTGAGCATATTTACACCTGACTAAAACTTGATCATATTTATTAGTAATGGCCCCTGACTTCTGTGAACTGAATTGAGTTGAGGTCCTGAGTCAGACTTGTGTGTTTCCCAGGCCCTCACTGTGGCAGCCTTTTATGTAGTTAATCTGTAACTGAATTACTTGGTTAACAATTTCTGGATATACTCTTAACTTTGTTTTCCACCCCCTCACAGTGACTATTTATTCAAGCTGCTCCTAATCGGTGACTCTGGTGTTGGAAAGTCTTGCCTCCTCCTTCGATTTGCAGTAAGTGTCTCCCAGAATAACACGTACATCGTCTTTATATTGACTTTACATGAACATCCTTATTGCAGACATTTTAACTAGATTATGCAGAAACTGAAGATACCTGACCTGGTTTGTTTATTAACTCTATAAGAATCTAAAGACATCTGCAGAGTTAACCTGCCTGTCACTTCTTGGTCCACAGTAACATGCTCCATGGAGTTTGTGTGTACTGTACTACCCACTAATCCAAGTCGTGATAGTCATGATTGTGTGTACATAGTCAAACAGGAAGTGAACAGGATGTGTGAGCCATCTAATTCTTGCTGTTTCCTCTCTGCAGGATGACACATACACAGAAAGTTACATTAGTACTATTGGTGTGGACTTCAAAATACGAACCATAGAACTAGATGGGAAGACCATTAAACTTCAGATCGTAAGTAACCTGCTGCTTTTCATATCAGTGTCCTTCAGTCCAGACACACCAGAGTCACATTGTTCTGAAAAGCAGGAAAAGTGTATTTTATTAATGTGACCTTTAAACTATCCGTTCTTCCTGTGACAGTGGGACACAGCAGGTCAGGAGAGGTTCCGCACCATCACATCCAGCTACTACAGAGGTGCTCACGGTATCATTGTAGTGTATGATGTCACAGACCAGGTTCGTATCACACTGTGCTGTGTCATACCTACTGGAACGTTGATTTATTCACATGTTCATCTGTTTATTAATGGTTGAACCTCCTTCCAGACTGATGAGACAGAATCTGATTGGCCTGTTTCTAGTCAACTGAAGTACCAAAAACAGTCCATACTCATCAGGAAATGGTTCTGTTCTAAATTTATGCTGAGGAACCTGAGGAGGTTCATCCTGAAACCATGTTCTGGTGTTCAGAGGTCTTGTAGAGACTTTCAGTATGACTGCATGTTGTGGAGCTTTTGACAACATTCTGAGGCTTCGGGAGGTTTCATTATTGTTTCTTCTTGTTATCCCGACATACCTTTATAGTTATGTATATTATTTATATTAATTATATCATTGGTCTGTCCGTCTCTCCACATGGGATGATTTTTTGTCCAGAGTATGTCTGGCAGACGATATATTCTGTAGCTTCACCAAACTTCACACATAAATTAGCCATGATAAGCAGCTGTGCCTTTAATATTCTGAATTTTCTACTAATTTTATTTTTTTGAGCTTTCCATGGAAAAATGATTTTTAAGGTGACTCCAGAGCTTGATCATAAATCCAAAAAACATCCACTACTGTCGGCTCACCAAAGGGAGGGAGGAGACCTTTTGTTGTTCTCTCTAGATGACTCTTGTATTCTTGCTTGATCAATCCTTCGATAGTCCTGATGTTTATCAATTCATCAGCAGAAAAACCCAAACCTCCTTCTGCCCCGGACAGTCCTGGGCCGAAAGGTCACAAGAAGACGAGAATCTCGATCCAAGTCATCTGATTCTGTACAGGATTCTGTTCTACAGGACGTCAGACCTGCGATGAATCCAAGCTGCTTAAGGCTCATTTGCCATAATTTAGATATTTTTGGCCTAATTATACCTTCTTTTCTTCTTTTTTTATGAACAGACATATTGTTTCCTGGCAGTACTTAAAACTTCTCTAGAAAAAAGACCATTTAAGGCTAAATCTGCATTTTGTTAAGAGGGTGAAAAACACCCCTGGTTGTTTTGATGATCCTGGTGATGATTCATTTAAAACAAAATGACACATTTATTATCGCCCAGCACTAAAAGATTATTAATTCTACAGAATGTCTTTGGAAGTGACATCTTCATATGAAACCTCAGTAACCTTTTTAGGGCAGAGATACTGTTAGAACATGGACAGATCCTCCTGTAGGACTGCTGGTGTTGTGTACAACAGTCACAGCTCTGCTGGAATATGTCCAAAATATGTTGGACCTTTGCCCAAACCGTGAAACTTTAATCTGCATTATCGTAACACTTCACCTTAAAAATGAATGTACAGCATCTGTGTAGCGGCCAAAGTTCATAAGCTGTAACATTCTTCTTCTTTTCTTCTATCTGTAATGTTTCAAACAGACTTTGTGTCTAAAGGGTGTCAGAAACCAGAGCATGCTTTAAAAGATTATATCCATATTGCATTTGAAAGTGTTAAATGTAGCTTCTGTTGAAGCTGTTGGTGTCTGTAGCAGGTTTAGCTCGGTGCTAACGCTGATCTGTTTCCTGTGCCAGGAGTCCTTCAACAATGTCAAACAGTGGCTACAGGAGATTGACCGCTATGCCAGTGAAAATGTCAACAAGCTATTGGTTGGGAACAAGTGTGACCTGACAACAAAGAAGGTGGTGGATTACACCACAGCAAAGGTAACACAGCCCACTCAGAATGTGCTGCATATAAAGTTACGATGGTTTTTCTTCTAATGTTTGTCCTGGTGTTCTGTGCTGTATCCTGTCTGTGTCTTTACATTTAACACGTGGTCTTTAAAGGTCTCTTATTTATTTAAGATATTTCACCCTTAAAACCTCCCTTGAAATGAGAAACTCAGATAAGTTGGTCCCAGCTGAGGGTTGAGAGGAAGTCAGATATGGGCTATAATGTAAATGTGAGCAGGAAAGATCCAAGTGATCTCTGCTGAGTTTACAAAAAGGTTTTAGTGCTTTTAGCAGCACAAACAAAATCCCTTCCAACTGTAGGAAACACCTTAAGGTTTGTATTGTACTTCAACTGGTTTGTATTTGTTGTCCAGATCTATGGATAAAAGTGTTTACATGTTCTAAATTGCCTCAGAGGGAAGTTAAGCCCCTCCTATATGAGCCCTGCATGTCGTTGGCATGATGGTCAGATTATAGGTTCTATAATGTGTCACATGCAGCCCCCCTTCAGATAGAGGTTCTCAGATACACTGAGGTGAGGATGCTTTTTTGTCTTTCTGTGGTGCCATTTATGATCTGAACAGGATCAGAATATGTACTGGAACAGAAAGTTATATTTGCACAGAGGTGAGCTAGCTTTGAGATTTTATTATGTCACTATTTGAACATTTTAGCACTTGGAAGAAATTACAGCAACCTGCTTGTAACTCTTCTAATCATTATTTACATAAATCACAGTGTACATACATATGTTCATATGGAGGGGGGGGCAGTCATGAATACACATCAGTTGTACATAATGGAGCAGTCCAGACTCAGGTTTGTCTACATTTATTAAACAACCCATGAAATGATCAAATAACCGAACCATCAGCAACCTAGAAACCTAAAAGAAAAAGGCTGTCAGACTGGGCTCCAACCCGCTGCCATAACTACCATAACTAGACTTTTACCCAACCATTTAACCAACCCTAACCAGAATAAAGACATTCAAATAGGAAGCAACCCCATCAGTAAAAAAACAAAAACAAATGCCAGGAACAACTAAAAGTAGAGCTGCAGTCAGTCCTCCGACCGACTGCAGCATCAGAAACCAATGAGGCGACACAGGCATCGTACATCAGCTACAGGGGAGAGCATGTAACGCCGGTCAGTAAGCACAGGCTGCTCCTCTTCACTGCTCCTGCATGAAGGTGGAGCTAACTTCTAGCCTCAATGTGCTCGTCTGCTGGTTAACTAAATTCTGAGACTAACTGTGTCCCATGTTGAACATTCACAATGAGGTTCACACTTTTCATCGTTACCCTGTTACATCATGTTGCGTGTTGTTATATCATGCTTCAAACCCTGTACTCTACCCCTCCTCTGTTGTGTCCAGGAGTTTGCAGACTCTTTGGGGATCCCCTTTTTGGAAACCAGTGCCAAGAACGCCACCAATGTGGAGCAGGCCTTCATGACCATGGCTGCTGAGATCAAGAAGAGGATGGGCCCGGGGGCCACAGCTGGAGGAGGGGAGAAGCCCAACGTGAAGCTGACCCCCGGCACTACTGTCAAGCCTTCATCAGGAGGATGCTGCTGAAAGAGAAACCACTCCCACTTGACGCTCCGCCCTCTTACCCTGCAGGCCTGTCAAGCCTGGCCACCAATCCCAGCAAAGCCCCACCACAACCAGACAGGACAGGGAAGACATGAGTCACGACACGAAAATGTGAGAACAAGATGAAGTTGCCTGTATTTGTACTGTATATAATATAGTCGCACTACCAAAAACAAATAAAGCATCCTTCTTGTCACTCTGTCCAGTTATTGATGAAAAGTGTAACGATAGGTGATGTTTGGACCTGACTCCTCCTCACCAGACCTCAGAGACTTCTCTTTTATTTGGCCCTCTGAATATCATGAGAACAGCGTGTGAATGAGTGTGAAAGTGTGTTTCTCTGCATTCCTACAGCGGGTTTAGTAAATGAATCAGTTTCTTAAAGATTTCTGGACCTTTTCTGTTTCTCTTTTCCTTTGGTGATATTTTGCTGTTTGTATCAGCATCTGTCTGTCAGTCTGTCACCATTTGAATGTGTTTTTTTTTATTCCCTCGCCAACCTCTGCACAGCAGTGTCTCATAGTCCAGCATTTGAAGTCTAGTGCAAAATTATATGTACATAAACATGTATATATTATATCAAATCTGATTTGCCAGTTCTGTAGTGTTCAAAACGTTATTGGGCTAGTCTTGACTCTTTGTCTGCATTCAATTTGTGGCTGAACTGTGAGTTTGTTGCTCAACATGTAACACTTCAACTGAAAATAAATATTGTACTACCAGACTGTATGAAGTGAGAGAATCTGTCTGCAGATGGTGAAATGTGTAGAAAACCTTGCAATTATTTATTCTTAATTCGGCATATCTTCTGCCAGATACATAGGGTCTGTTTGCAAATTGCTGTGATCTCAGTAGATAACTGCATATATAAAATACAATGTTCTCTTGTTTTCTTAATAAAGGCAACTGAATTCCTTTTGAAATGAACTCTGTGGCCAGTGTTTAGTGTATGGAGGATAATGGTAGAACCATCCATCGTACATCTGTATGAAGGCCAAGTCATCAGATAGTTCACCTAAATCCTGTGTGTGGCCAACTTTAGACTGAACACAGTACAACAACGCTCCAGCTTTCTGTTTTCATAGAAGAAATAATGTAAGGAGAGGAAGCATCTTAAATATTACATGGAACACACTTATCAGACTGGACCTGGTGGAAACTTGTAAAATAGGTTCTTAATTCAGTTTTAATAATGTTGCATTTTGAAAGTACATTAATGTGAAATTGTTACAAATAGGCCTACTTTAACAAAGAAAAAGGATTTTATACAATTCTTTATCATTCTAATAAAAAATATGGCAGCTATGTTACAAATTAAAAAACGTAGACAATAATGAAAGAAAGGAGAGAAAATATAAAATACAGTTAATTACTGGCAGTGATAACTTTCTTCTGTGGTTTGATTTATATGTTTTTTGCTTCATTTGGTTCTGGGGGCTTCTTAATATTTGGTTAACATACAAGGAAAATACTCATAGAGCCTTCTAATCAATACATTTGCGGTTATGTGCATGTATTCAGCTCTTTATTATAAGACAACAGTCTGTAGTCATTACCTCCACAAAGGAGGTTGTGTTTTCACCCGTGTCCGTTTGTTTGTTGGTTTGTCAGCATAATGATGCAAAAACTATAGAAACGGATTTCCATGAAACTTGATGGGATGATGGGTCTTGAGCCAGAACAGTCACCATTTTTGGTGTTTTTGGTGTGGATCTGGATGAAGGAGTGGATCTTTTATCCAGATCAATTTCTGGAACACTGCAAGCTAGAGTGTTTATCAACAATTTCTTTAATTCCTCAGGGAATAATGCACGGATCTTTCTGAAAAATTAAAAATTTTCGATTTAGTGTGGATTTAAATAAAAATCCGGATCCAACGAATTTAAACATGTTTTCATTAGCGTTAGTCTTTTCTGATTTACTCGTCGAAATGCAAATAAAGGCCTGCCGGCATTTTACAGTCGCGGGAAATATTTGATTAGGTGTGGCCCACATTTCCACTTACGAGGGGTGGCTGTGTTGTTAAATTGTTTTTTGTGTACATGAATCACTCTGTAGTCTTGAGAAAAATATTTCAAGCCTCATATATAAGTCATTTCTACATATTACCTGTATAATATTGTCCGCATTCACTTCTAAAATACTGCAGTATCTACACCCTAATCACATGTCACCCTTTCTATCAGCAGTGGTTTATTACTGACTGGCGGGAAATGAACAGCCCCGCCTACAAGCAATCTCCTATGTGCGTCAAGTGAGCCAATCTCGTGTCGAAAATGGACAACATAAAGCCTTCAAAATAAAAAATGACCGCTCTTTCTTAAGTCAGTCCCTTAACGAAACGTTTGATTCAGGAGTTTTATTTTGAAAATATTAGCCGGACATAGTGTGCTTCACCGTCGGGGCTTGCCGTAGTGCAGGACGCTTTCACGACGTGCTCACTGCAGAGTACTCACGAGAAATTTAAACTAGGTTTATTACACATATTTGAACAATTTTAGACAAGGCAATATTTTCAGAAATATTTTCAGAACTTCTTGCGACGCTACACATTCAGAAACCTCATTAATAACCACTAGCTAGCTACTTCAGAGTTACATGACTGCTTGTGTAACTCGTTTCGACTGGAAGTATACATTTTCTATACGTTACGGAGGAACCTTGAATTAGCCTCACTACTGGTAACAATGAGCTGGTAAGTTAAACAATATTACCTCTAATTTACATGGCGATATAATGAGTGAATCAGTGATAGCGTTTCACAGTTAGCTTGAACATTGCTACTTACAGATATCTGTTAAGGAATGCACTGTATGTATATATACAGTATATATGATGCGTTAATGTATTCATTTAGATTTTTCATTTTATTCATTAGGTGTAATTTCCTAATACGGAAGTATAATGTTGAAAAACGTATTCTACTGTTGCAAAAAATTGCCTGAAAGTAGTCATATGTACACATATGTGTACATATGACTACATATGTCTATAGATTGTAGGACATCCAGTCATGTCGTTGCTGTGTGATTTTCAGAGAATGGAAGTTACAAACATGTGAATATATGTAGTCCTGCCCCTTTAAACCAGCAGGTAAAGTTAACCCTCTGGTTTGTCTTTGTGTGCTTCCTCATGCTGGCAGCCTGAAGGAGGAGTCCAGAAGTGTGTCCCCTCACTGCCCCAAACCAGATGAGTCTGAGGAGCCACTGGGCACAGCCATGGAAACCGGAACTGCAAAGGGTCAGTCACAAAGGAGCCATAGCTACATGTCCCATCAGGTTCACCAAGGCTGTTCACATTACCTGGCTGAAATGATCAA
This sequence comes from Chaunax sp. Z400, assembly GCA_037577475.1. Classification (NCBI taxonomy): domain Eukaryota; kingdom Metazoa; phylum Chordata; class Actinopteri; order Lophiiformes; family Chaunacidae; genus Chaunax; species Chaunax sp. Z400. The sequence goes on from CM075193.1 coordinate 3,689,727, forward strand.
TTATACATTTTTTCCCCTTAATATGACACAAATCAGATTTTTTTCCAGGGCTGTGTGAACACAGAAAGCAGATCTTTTAAGTCAGAGTTTAGTTCCTTTCTTGTGTGGTCCTAGATCGGGTACATGCCTGATTTGTGGCCATGCAACATGAATGAGAACAGTCAGAGATCAGATTTCATGTGGCTTTTTGCATATATGCATGCACTGAGCACTGATGTCATCAACCAGCACCAGCAGTGCAGTAAAACAAAACGACAGCGAAAAGATCAGAAGAGCTGAGAAAAGTGTTTGTTCTCTAGAACAAAATGTTTTGCATACATTTGCTACTAGCGCGTCCACTCCAGTTTGAATACCATGAATTATCTCACTAATATGATGCTTTTGTTGTTGATGATGCAACCTCTTTGCTTAAGCATTTGTGTGCAGCCCGTTTAAAATGGATACGCAAGCTTGAACGCTCATAAATGTGCTGGTAGAGGAAAGAACGGAGAACCTGTGATCTCAGAATTCCTCAGTTCTCACACAATACGCAAAAATGTAATGTTAGATCTAACGGAGGCAGCTTCATACGTGTTGTGTGTGAAGCAGAGGTCTGTTGATCTGGTCTAGCGATGCACAAACACGTTCAAGCTTTTGCATGTTCCTCAGATGGGTTGTGCTCTTGTGCTTTTTCTTCAAAGAAAGATGCAGTTCTTGTAAATTAGCTTGAGGCGTAGCAGCTTTTGGAGACTTGTATGAGTTGTATGGATCATTTTATGTTTGGTATTGGTTGTTTTTTTACATTTTAAAACAAGTCTCCATCCTCTTCAGTTGTTTAGGAAAATGCTGCAACACTATTCTGTGAAACTTGACTTGACTCCATTAGATAATGACTGAACTGAACTGGTCCCTTTAAGATGACGACCTCGCCATCAGCTTGACGGTTGTTGTTATATCTTTAAAGATGTCAGTGTGAAATGTGAAGACATGAAGTCTGAGGTGGTCATCACGAAGGAAATGGAGGAAGAGGAGAAGCAGCTGATGGAGGAAGGGGAGAGAAAAGAAAAAGAGATGATGGAAAAGGTTTGTTGCTTCTTAATTTCTCAGGATGTGTCTTTTTTTTCCTTATCAGTTTCTTTTATTTGTGAAACTGGATCAAATCTGATCATATTTACAACCTTGTTGATGTCTTTTATTTAAAAGATGACTAAGAGTTCCTGATTAATCAAGCCAGTCATTTGTTCTTCCAGTTTCCAAGTTTAGACAGCTTATAAAATGAATTGAATAGAACTGTATAAACATTAACATTATAAACAAGTATGAACAGTTAGTCTTGTATAAAAGTGTTGGATGGATAAAAGGATGTCCAGCATATTAATGTGTGACTGTTTTTGTAAAACTTGCTCCAAGGCCCGAGAATCGTGGCAGAGGGATTCTCATGACATGCGCTTCAAGAGGCTGCAGCATTTGCTTCAGAAGAGCAACATCTACTCTAAGTTCCTGCTGACTAAAATGGAGCAACAGCAGAATGAGGTAAAACTAGCTGTGCTGTTTGCACCTGCAGGCCTCAGACCGGGTCACGACTAACACTCCACTCTCTGTCCACACCTTTAGGAGAAGCTCAGGAAGGAGAAACTAGAGAAGAAGGTGAGAATCTTTACTGATTTTAACTTGGTATCAAAATACTCTTTAAATCTTATTCACTGAAGTTTAATTTTGTTTTAGATGCAGAACGAAAGTGGAGCAGAGCCTGAGAAAAGTGAGCAGATCTTCTGACATCTAGCGTGAACCTTTACAGTTGAAGTGATGATACTAAAACCTGGTTGAGCTCCAAATATGTATAAATAATCTGCTCTTTGTTGAATTAGATAAAAAGAAGAGGAGGAGGGATGAAGACTACAAAATAGCTGATGTCATGTCAAAAGAAGTAAGAATTTCTCTGACTCTGTTTTTCAGATTTGTCTTTTTCTGATCTGCTTACATTGATTCTGGATGATTTTTGTCTTCCAGGAAATAATGACACAAGCTAAGAAAGCTAAAGTGGAGGAGGTAACGGTTCGTCTGATTTTGTCTTGTATAATACATTATAAACTGTACATAAAGAAGTAGGCGGACCATAACTCATCCAATCATGTGTGTATGTGTCACACTTATGATATCAGGGTGAGGCATCGGCTCAGAAGAAACTAGAAGCTGAGGATATTGAGAAGATGAGCGATTCGAACCAAGACATCAAGAACCGCCTGTCTGAGACGGTTCGAGACAACGCCAAGCATCTCCTGGACCCTCAGAGGAAGGTGGACGGCCAGCCGGTCCCTGCCCTGCAGCCACAGCTCTTCACTGGAGGGGTCATGAGGTGGTACCAGATCGAAGGCATGGAGTGGCTGAGGGTCAGTGTGATTGGTTTTTCCACCTGTGACCTTTTTGTTTGTTTGCAGCTTTCTGCAAAAACTACAGGACAGATTTCCACAGAAGCATGAGTCAGGAAAAAAACTTAGATTTTTGTGGTGACATTTTCAGTAATTATGCAAAAACTTCAGAACCAATTCAGGTGGTGTGACATGAGCCAAGAAAGATGAACAGACGTGTAGGATCCTCCTTGTGCCAAGTGGACAAAATGTGTAAAAACAAACAAACACTTGAGCTGTAAAGAGACAGAAATAAAGTCAGTTTCAAAGTTTATTTTGACATTAGAAACAGTCGTTGCTCTGCTGCTCTGGAGGGTTCAGGTGTTCATGATCTGCCTTTCTGCACATGTATCAGAGAGCTTTGGCAAACAATGACATCATATGTGTCGCATGAAATCTTTCATTGTGTATTTTGATGCACAAAAAAAACATTTTTTACACTGAGGCACCTCCAACTTTGGAGTCTTCACTTCCACAAAGTTGGGACTTCCAAAAGGGAGCAAGGGATTCCCTCAGGACTGGTGAATAATAATAATGATAAAACTGTAGTTTCCTGTCGTCTCGCCCCCGTCAGTCTCCACCAGCCCGTCATTCTCCAGCGTTGAAGTTGGTCTGACTGTAAACCAGCAGCCTGTGTTGTCGTCTCTGTGCTGTAGATGCTGTGGGAGAACGGCATCAACGGGATCCTGGCTGATGAGATGGGACTGGGGAAGACGATCCAGTGCATCGCTCACATCACCATGATGATAGAGAAGAAAGTAATGGGCCCTTTCCTGGTGGTGGCCCCCCTGTCCACCCTGCCCAACTGGATCAATGAGTTCAAGCGCTTCACACCAGAGGTAGGAGAGACGACCCTGAAGGACTCTCTTCTGACTGGTCCCTGAAACACGAAAGACAGGAGTTTATGATTTATTGTCGTATTAAAATGATTTCCATGATCAAAGCTGTGTTCAGGAATCCAAACCTCATCAACCAGCATGTCTGCTGTGGCTGAGTCGTGTCATGTGTTCGTCCCAGGTGTCTGTGCTGCTTTACCACGGCCCCCAGCCAGAGAGGGCCAAGGTTCTGAAGCAGATCCGAAGGCCTCAGGGGCCCCTCAGCATGTGTCCGGTGGTCCTCACCTCCTTCGAGATCTCCATGATCGACAGAAAGTTCCTGCAGGTAAGATCTTCTCTCATGCCTTGGTAAAGAAATAACTTTTGTATATAGTTACATTTTCTTAAAGGTCAACCCATCAAATATCCCTGATTTTGAAACATCCCTGCAGGGCCGAACATTAACCATCAATCATCTGATTCATCAGTGGAGAAAGTCAAACCCCATAATATCATTTTATGTGTGTTTTGTAAGATCAGTACTGGACACAGATAAAACATATCTCACATATCTGTTGGGGGCATTGATTGTGGTTCAGCTGGACTGTACCTGGTCTGCTGACCTCCAGCCACTCCGTGCCTTCAGTTCAGAGCCGCCTCCTACATTCTCGTAGTTGTAGATAAGATGTAGGCTGTGGAAGAAAAAACCGTCTGTAATTATGTTTAATTCATTAAAAGAAAAAAATAAACCCAGGACCTATAGATAAAACCGTGTCTGTTTCCTGCTCCAGCGCTTCCAGTGGAAGTACCTGATCGTGGACGAAGGCCACCGGATCAAAAACCTCAACTGTCGGTTGGTGCGGGAGCTGAAGATGCTGCCCACCGACAACAAGCTGCTGCTGACGGGCACGCCGCTGCAGAACAACCTGGCTGAGCTCTGGTCCCTCCTCAACTTCCTCCTGCCAGAGGTCTTTGATGACCTCAAGAGGTATGGAGTCATGTGACGTCTGTAGATATTGATTGCAGTTTCTACAAAGCAATCAGACGGCTGCATGAAATAGAAATGACAGGAGTGACTCTTGCTGACGTTATAATTTCTGTTATGCTGTATATATTTATGCTAGATGCCATCTTTGAATGAAGATAAAAACGTAGAGGCAGTTCCAGCCCCTATTTACTCTGCAGAGCTTCTACATTAATTATACAGTCCTGGAAGAATGATGATGTCACAGTGACCAGCAGCCAATCAAACCTTCAGGCATGGCTGTGTTGAGACCTTTGACGTGTCTTAACTCGCCTGCAGTAACACCACATTAAAGCCGCTGTCTGCCGTCTGATGTGACGTTTGTGTTGAGCTTTAGGTCACGGCTCGTCTTTAACCCATGCTTTCTGTGCAGCTTTGAGTCGTGGTTTGACATCAACGACCTCGGGGAGGCTGAGAGTGTAGTCGCTGCTGAGCGGGAGCAAAACATCCTGAGCATGTTGCACCAGGTCAGTCCTCCAGAAACATGCTGTTCTTACATACCTCTCCCACTGGTCCATACAGGATATCTCCACATATAAGATGAATCATATCTTTTACATGCATGTAGACTTTTCTCATACTGATCACATACTTGGATCGGTCTCCTTACCTCTGGGTTCCTGGGATACAGAATAAAATAAAGTCTGAAGGTTTTCTGTTGTTTCAGATTCTGACTCCATTCCTGCTGAGGAGGCTGAAGTCAGACGTGACGCTGGAGGTTCCTCCTAAGAAGGAGATCATCGTTTACGCTCCTCTGACAGCCAAACAGGAGGCCTTTTACACTGCGGTGGTCAACAGATCAATCGCCAAGATGCTGGGACAGGAGAAGGTAATGAAGTTAGTGTGGTGACCAGGTCTGGACTGTACAGCAGAACAATGTGTTATGATTAATAAGGTCATGGGTCACATTTTAAACTTTAAAATGGTAAAAATGAGCCTCGTCTCCTGTCCTGTTGTCTACAGGCCGAGGCTCCTGTAGCTTTGACGTCGAGCGGCAGGCCGAAACGTCGCAGTCGAAAGCTGGTGGACTACAGAGAAAGAGACGAAGACACACCGTATGACCTGGAGAAATACCTGGAGAGGGTCCTTAAGGAGCAGGAGCAGAGGTCAGTGCTGCCTCTGACCGATGATGATCATGATGCTTGTTCTTTATTTACCCTCAGTCTGTCAGCTGTTTTACTAGTAGGTGTGGCCGCACTGTGTCTGAAGGCTGACCTCCCTGGTTGTATGTTAGTATAATGTCAGTCAGATTAAACCTCCTCTCCTCTGGTCTCCTCCAGCCCCCCTCCAGTGCTGGAGGTCCAGAGTCCTCTGGATGCCCACATCCACCTGAAGCTGCAGAACATCCTCATGCTGCTGAAGAGATGCTGTAACCACCCCTACCTGGTGGAGTACCCCCTGGACCCTGCCACACAGGAGTTCAAGGTAAGCTGCAGTCGTCTGTGAAACAGGTGAAGCTGAACTCATATGTCATTAGTGAAAACCAGGATGGGAATCTTTTCACGACGAAGACGAAAAAAGACCGAAGTCTTTGAACTCTAACTATGACTAAATCAACGGTTTCCTCCAGTATGAAGCCTAATCAGACAGGAAGAAGTTTGTAAGGCTGCCAGTCAGCTGTGTTTTGTCCTTTCTGTGTTCCCGTCCTGACATGCTGTACATCCTGCTGCCCCCCCCCCCCCCCAGATCGATGAACAGCTGGTGCAGAGCTCCGGAAAGTTCCTCATTCTGGACAGACTGCTGCCGGCACTGAAGGAGAGAGGACATAAGGTGAAAACACAGCAGCAGCCTCACATGTGTCTTCATTAGCAGAGGATTAATGATGTGTTTCAGACCAGCTAGTGGCTCGTAGCCCTGCTTACCTGTAGGCCTGGTAGGTCTGCTTCAGCACCGTGTTTTAGTCAATGACTGGTTGTTGTGGTACAGGTTCTGATCTTCAGTCAGATGACGTCCATCTTGGATATTCTGATGGATTACTGCTACCTGCGGGGCTTCCAGTACAGCCGGCTGGATGGAGGCATGTCGTACGCCGACAGAGAGGAAAATGTGGGTTTAAAAAACAGATGATTTAAAGGAAGAGTTCAGTCAGAACTTCTTCTGAGAGACGTGAACTGCTGCCCTCAGTGGACGTCAGAGGGTCTCTGTTGTTTCCTATGACATCAGCAGCTTCTTGTTCTCCTCCAGATGACAAAGTTTTCCAAAGATCCAGAGGTGTTCCTGTTCCTGCTGAGCACCAGAGCAGGAGGGCTGGGGATCAACCTGACAGCTGCTGACACCGCCATCATCTTTGACAGTGACTGGGTGGGTTCAGAGTAACAGTCATGTATGACTGGAAGTAAGGCAGCATGTTTTATATCAAGTTACTTTTTGACTAGGTAGAATTCTAACTTAGCATACTACCATACTATTGTGACTAGTTGTGATTCCGATGACCTCACAGACCACCGATGTTGATATTAATTAATTAAAATTGGTCAACAGTTCATGTGTTCAACCAGTCAACATACATTTGGTCAGTGCAGGTCCTTCTTGTGTGATGAGACGTCTGCAGAGATGAGAGTTTAAAAGTTGGAACTACAACTGTTGCTGGTTCTTGTAGTGCAAATACAATAAACAGGGGGTTTCATAGAACTGTAGAACTAAAAGGTTCCTCCAGTCCAGAATCCAGTCCAGAATCCAGTCCAGAAACCAGTTTGATTCAGTAACTTAATGTCTCTACACTATTCCAACAAAGACAAACTGGTTTAGTTGAAATAAAGCCTTTATACCCGTGTTTCTCTACATGCTTTTACTCCCCCCCGCCTCCCTGCCGTTACTCCTCCTTCCCTCTCTGCCGTTACTCCTCCTTCCCTCTGTGGGTGTGTCCCGTCCTCCTGAACCACCAAGGCCGTATCCCCCACCTCACAATGTTAACAGAAAAGAAGAATGATTCCCATATGCGTTCTCTGCCGGCCCATTCCACACCTCTCCGGTTTCCATGAAAACCACTAGTTTTCATTCCCTGAACCTGCATCGTGTTGTCGTCCCCCTCCCAGAACCCCCAGGCAGACCTGCAGGCTCAGGACCGCTGCCACCGCATCGGGCAAACCAAACCTGTGGTGGTGTACCGCCTGGTGACGGCCAACACTATCGACCAAAAGATCCTGGAGAAGGCCTCGGCCAAGAGGAAGCTGGAGCAGATGGTCATCCACAAGAGTGAGTCCTGTCACTTTAATGGGACACCAGATGTACAGGGTCGCATCCCATTCAGCAGATCAGTAATATTACACCACAGTATGTTCATATGTGGAGCTTTGATTGCTTCTTTTCTCACTTTCCTCCACAGACAAGTTCAAAGGAGGCAAAGCAGACCTGAACCAAAGTAAAAGCTGCATCGACCTGGATGAGCTGATGGAGCTGCTCAAAGCCAGAGGCACCGAGAAGTAAGAAGTCCCCCAGTCCTCCAGTCCCCCAGTCCTCCAGTACCCCAGTCCTCCAGTCCCCCAGTCCTCCAGTACCCCAGTCCTCCAGTCCTCCAGTCCCCCAGTCCCCCAGTCCTCCAGTCCCCCAGTCCTCCAGTACCCCAGTCCTCCAGTCCCCCAGTCCCCCAGTCCTTCAGTCCTCCAGTCCCCCAGTCCCCCAGTCCCCCAGTCCCCCAGTCCCCCAGTCCTCCAGTCCCCCAGTCCCCCAGTCCCCCAGTCCCCCAGTCCCCCAGTCCTCCAGTCCCCCAGTCCCCCAGTCCCCCAGTCCCCCAGTCCTCCAGTCCCCCAGTCCTCCAGCATGTTTAAATACATACAGATGGACGCGTCTATACGGGACTGCAGAATAACATTTGTCTACATAACTTTGTCTTCTCAGGGAAATGAAAGCTGCAAGAGGGAAAGTGATCAGCGACAAGGACCTGGAGATCCTGCTGGATCGCAGCGACATGCTGGGTGAGAATCCAGTCTGATAAGATCCTGTCAGACTCACCTCTGTTCACCAACATTCTATATTTAGAGGTGAACGCCCCCTCATGACTAACGGATCTCAAAAGTGGGCGGTTCTTCAGATCCTCTGGAAACACATGAAGGCTCACAAGTAACAGAGGATGTTTCTGCCCTCAGTTTGAATCTATTGATGATATGATGCAGTACATAGCAACACCTGGCCTCTCCTCTGATAGCCCTCATTTCATTGGTTCCTGAGGTATGTGACATAAGACCCTGAAGAATCGGTTCCTGAGAGGGTCATTGGTTCAGTTACAGGTTCATCAGTGGTTTTTACTTCTTTTTTCCTTTATATTTCCCTGGAGGAGAAAATTCAACCCAAAATCTAATAAACATCCTTGTTGTGAACTGTTTCCTCTACTGAACGTATCTGAAGGAAACATGGGTGAGGTTCGGCTAAAGTTCGACTCTCTTCACTGCTTCATCTTCAGCTGAAGTTTTATTTGTGTTTCCAGACAAAGACAGGAGCAGCGTGAGGAAAGGGAAGGTGGGAGTCTTCAGAGTGATCGATGCTGAAAAGTCATTGGACATCACGTTGACCTGAGAGCCCGAAATACTGGGATGTGAACCTCTGACCAGTTGTCCTGCTCCACCTGGATGGTTCCCAGCTGCTTTCACTGGAGGAGATACTGAAGCTAAACCTGACGCCTGTAGACTGAATAGTGTGTCTGTCTTTCACTTTCTTGCCTTTATTCCAGTTGAATAAGTTTGTTTGTTGTCTTGTTGAACCACTGTGTCTTTTTAAAGATGTGACTGTCGGTCAGAAACATTCTCAGTTTGTCTTTGATTTATTCAGAGGTGAAACCATTTAACCTTCAGTCAGACTGTCTGACCGTCAGACAGGCTCTCAGCCTCCGGAGACCTGGTCCAGTTTGGACAGGGATTATCTTTAACTATGTCATCACTGCACTTTCATCTTCTTTCATGTCTTTTTAAATAAATAAACTATTTGTAAAGTTTTTGTGTAAACTCTCCTCATTTTCCCGTCTCAAAGTCTGAACGTCTTCCACACCAGCGTCTGAAGCTTGAATCTGAATTTATGGGTTAAACTGAACTATTTTAAACTAACAAACTAACATGAGGTCAGAAAAACCGATGAAATAGTTAATAACACTATGACCTCCAAGGAAGAGTTTGATGGATGATTGATTTGTTTATCAGGATTATGCTAAAACTACACGACAGATTTCTATGAAACTTGGTGGAAGAATCCTGAAAACTTTGTGTTATTTTCTTTAATTTCTCAGGAGATAATTTAAGGATCTTGAAAACAAATCAGATATATTAAGGTTTTTTTTTTAATTTTTATTATCCATGAGTGTGGATCCAAATAGAAAGTTTTAAATGTTTGGTGGTTAAATCCAGTGACCTTAAACTTGGCTGACAGGGTTGTGAGTTTGATTCTGCATAAGGTGATTGTTTTTCTAGTTTTACCTCAAGGATTCCCATCATATCCCAAATGTTCTTGTGGCTTAAAGCAAATTTCTCCTATAAAACTTGCATATTTTTAAATCCACGACTATCATCTGGTCTCCTTCGTAGATCCAGCCTGTCAGAATCCACATCAGCCTGGTCTCTGTTAGGTATGTGCACAAGAGGAATGAGCGTCTTTTCATTGCTGTCTGTCGGTTCACAGGAACGGACCTAACAAAACAACAGGTGGAAGCCTTTGTTAGCAGTTGCTGTGACAGTCAGGAAGGGTGTGGCCACGGCCGTCTCACCTGGTCAGGTGCATTCGTGCATTCTCTACCTGGATCACCGCAGCGCTCCATATCTGCTGTTCTCCCACCGAGGCTCAGGTGGTTTACCTGCAGAGACGCTACCATTCAGGACTGAAGAGACCTCTACCTCCACCCTGAACGTCACCATTCAGGACTGAAGAGACCTCTACCTCCACCCTGAACGTCACCGACAGTAAATGAAGACATGGAGCGTCTGAAGTTGGTCCTGCAGTACTTCCAGTCCAACTCTGAGTCCATCTCCAATGGGATCTGCATCATCCTGGCCCTGGTCAGCGTCAAGCTCTACACCAGCTTCGACTTTAACTGCCCGTGTCTTCCTCAGTACAACAAACTGTACTCTCTGGGGGTGATGATCGTCCCACCCATCATCCTGTTCTTCCTGGGGGTCCTGGTCAACCGACACACGGGGGTCATGATGGATGAGTGGATGAGACCCACTGGGAACCGAACCAAAAATCCGGCTGTGGTCAAGTGAGTGAAATTCTTCTTTTGGCATTAGATCCCTGACTGTCACCTTCATCATCATCATCATCGTATGGATTACAGACAGTTGAAATGATAAACAGTAAATGAAATGGAGACTGTGTGAAGCCCTTCTTTCTTCATTATGAACCTCACCATGGTTTCATCATACTTTACTGATTATTTCCTGCTGATGTTTAGACTAAAGCTGACATTTGAAGGTGAAGCTACAGAAAACATGAGGATGAAAACTGGTCTCTTCTGTTTTCATGCAGGTACCTGTTCTCAGCCATGACCCAGAGGGCCCTGCTGGCACCGATGGTGTGGATCCTGGTCACTTTGCTGGATGGAAAGATCTTCATTTGTGCCTTCAGTCTTAGTGTTGACCCTGCACTCTTCTCAGGTATCTGCAAACACGTTGTGATAAAATAATGTAGTAGAATGACACCAAGACCAGACAGTCCTGCGCATGTCTGTTCGGTGTTCACCCTCCACAGGAAATTGTAATACAAAGAAAGTGGAAAATAAAATCATGTGATCTAATTCCTCAGGTTTCCCGAACAACACAGGTCTGGATTTGATCCAAATCATGGCCAAAGTTCCCTGCAAGGAGGACGTCATCTTCAGGAACAGCTCTTTCCGCAAAGCAGTTTCTCGTTACGTTTGCTGCTTTTCACAGGTAAGGCATGAACACACAGACACACACACACACACACACACACACACACACACACACACACACACACACACACACACACACACACACACACACACACAACTCTGTACCTTTATCCTTATGATGCCTTCAATCAGGGGTGGGTTCTGTCAGCTCAGGGTCAGGGTTCATTTACCCACACGCCTGGGCTGATTGGAGGAAACACTTCAGGATAGTAAGATACTAAAATAATGTAAAAATAAAATAAGCTTTAATTATTCCCAGAGAGGAAATTCAGCTTTTGTAGTAGAACAAGAACAGAATTAAGTGCAGATTATTAGAGAAAACTAAAAAAATAAATATATATTAAAGCTGCAAGCAGCGTTGAACGGGCCCTCGCACCCAATTTTGACTCGTCTTTGTAATCAAAATCAAACAAAAATTGTCACACGAGACATTTTTGCATTTGCCAGCAGGTGGCGCTATCACTGTTACTCAACATTGTTGTGTGGATGTCTTCAAGGTGGGACTTTAAACATGTCTACCAAATTTCACGCATGTAGGTTAAACACAGACTCTGGAATGCTTATTTGAAGTTTTCCAGGGGGCGCTGTGGAGCCATTTTACCACAACCGATCCTGTAAACCATGTAAGATCGTAAGTAGTACCACCTTTGACGAGTGTGTCAATTTTGGTGAGCATCTGAGCTTCCCTGGCCTCTCAACACCAACTTCCTTTTTGATGGCGAACATCAAACGTTGCGCCGCCGCCATGTGACCCAAAGTCATAATATTTACGATAATGCTTCATGGAGGTCTTATGGCTTTACTGACAAAATTTGAGGTCATTTTGGTGAACGGCCTGATAGTAGTACATCAAATTCTGAAGTATATAACTTCCTGTTGTCACTAGGTGGCGCTGTGCCTATTATCAAATGTATCTATATAGATGTGTTCAGGGCGGGACTCTTATCAAACATGTGAAGTTTGGGGCAGATTGGACCATTGACAGCAGAGTTATAACAACTTCCTGCTTCATGGCAAAACATCAACATTCGCCGCACAGCCACGCCTACAACTTTGCACGAAAACGCACAAGCCTCAGAATCCTGCATTACCAACTTGTTACAGCTGTTCTCACTGAATTTGAATATGTTTAATGGCCTAGTAGTAGTGTATCAAAACGTAAAATATGTCATCTCCTGTTGCCACTTGGTGGCGCTATGACTATAGCTAAATTTTGTCATGTGGATGTCTTAAGGGCGGGACTCTTAACCAGCATGTGAAGTTTTGTACTGATTGGACCTTAGACAATGAAGTTATGACAATTTTCAGTTTCATGGCGAAACATCAAAATTTGACGAAATGTGAGGCCTGGCCACGCCCACACTGTTTAACGAAAACTAAGGATTTGAGCAATTTTTCATCCTCATGGGGTTTAGATAGTACTGACCAAATTTGAAGTTGATCAGGTAAAATCTCTAGGAGTTTGTTTGATTGTGTGATTTTCAAAAAATGGCAAAAAATGGTCACAAAAATCAAAATGGCCGACTTCCTGTTTGTTTGAAGGTATTAGTCCCAGAGACTTTTTTGTTGATCTCTGTCAGTTACATTTGTGTCCTGAGTTTCGTACATGTATGTTAAACTGGAGGCAGGGGCTGAATGTTGGGGGGCGCTAGCAAGCCATTTTGCCACGCCCATTTCCAATCACCATATCACACGTAAATTTCACACCCGACTAATTTTGCCGCCAACTTTCATGAGTTTTTGAGGAGGGGCAAGTCCCCAAAAAGGCGATTCATTTCGGAAAAAAAAAATTCCTTGCAGAACAATAGGGTCCTCGCACGCTTTGTGCTCGGGCCCTAATAAGATCATCCAGTAGAGCGCATACTTCAACAGTCACTTTTACTTAAATTAAACCCTGATCCAAATTCAATTATTAACCTAAATCTGTCAGGTTGTTTATGTGTAACTGATGAAAATGCTGAAAAAGCCCTGAAAATGTAAACAATTAATGGAACCGTCCCTTTATTTGGATCAACTCCAGAATTTAATGGGTTCTTTCTTTCTGGATGTCTTTCATCAAAATCTCTAATTTATGCTTAATAGACAGAAATGTGGGAAAAGAGAAAGACCTCACAAATATTAAAGATAGCTAAAAAAAACCTGGGAGGAGCAGGTTATCCTGGAGGAGCAGGTGATCCTGGGAGGAGCAGCTCTTTAGGACAGTTTTCCATGAATCAGGAATGTTGATGTTTTAAATGATGAGCTGAGGACTGAGGACAGGAGGCGTCTCTCATTGGTTAAAGAATTGTTGTCTTACTCATCAGCTGATCTCACACCCTCCATATGTAACAGCTGTTCTGTTGATGACTGTCGCTGCTCTGAATGATTGATCGTCTTTGT
>CM075193.1:3708184-3830684 GCA_037577475.1 Chaunax sp. Z400
CTGATTTTGGGAGTTTTTTTGTTTCCCACTGTCACCTTAAAGGGCCCATCTTTTATTTGACCCTTTTGTTTGGTGAAACATGCAGTGATTTGTTAGTTTCTCAACCAGCGACTCCCGTCTGCAGGAAACATAACAATCATTAACAAACAAATGCATTTTCTGTCACAAAAACAAAAACACACAAACAAGTACAGAACATCTAAAAATGTAAAAACATGAACAGATTATAAAAACGTGACATTTTTGAATGTTTCTGTTCTTTAGTGAGATGTTCTGTTTGTTCCTCATGTGTTGTGATATTAGTGTTTGTTTTGTATCTGTTAGTTCTGATAAGGAGGTCATGTTTTCTCCTGCGTCTGTTTGTCTGGTAGGATTATAAGAAAAACTACTTTAATGAAACCTGGGGGGGGGGGGGCATTAAATCTATAACTGGATCCCGGTTAAGAAGCAGATGGAGCTTCTTTTTTTGTCAATAATAAACAACCAGATGTTGATTAAACCCAGTAGAAGAGTTTGATATGTAGGAACCAGTTAAATGATGGAATGTGTTCTATTCTAGTGACCAGGAGAGATAAGTGAATGAAGTAAAGATAATTAGTTATAATTAGTCTGTCAGAAAGTCTTTAAATCCAGGAGAGCGAAGATGAGAAAAATTTAAATATATCTAATGTATAAACAGGAGAGTAAAAATACCATGAATGTGTATAATGTACATGATAGTACTGCATCTATCACAGTAAATATTTACACGTTTAATCACAGTTAATGTTTTGTTGTTCTCACGTTTGGAGGGCAGAGACTAAAAGACATCCGTGATCCGATCTGGAACCAGAGTCACTCTGGTTCCTCTGGATGGACATAAAAGGCTCTGAGAGCCTAAGAATAGCCTCATTTAGAGGAGGGAGGATCAGACTGGAAGGTTGTTAAAATGTTTGGATTTGTCCCCTTTGTCTTTCCGTCCGACCAGCCGTCGTCTTCATTTGTGTTTTTGTTTAATTAAAGCAGGATTTTCATGTTTACACTGAGATCCCAGCAGAGCTGCTGGATTTGACTGAAGTCAGATCGTCTGTCTGATACGAGAAAACTTCATTCACCAAAGGTTCTAATCTCAGACTTTCTCTCTGCCTTTGAGACGCTGTGACTTTTTAAAGTCCTAATTTTAACAGCTGACCTTGATTTTAAATTTTCCAAGAATCTGCACAGATTTTCATGAAACCTGTTAATAATAATAATAATTTTAGATGAGGGACTGTTGGATCTTGACAGGGTCTTGTTCAGGAGCGTGAGGTGGCCTCTGATTAGTACTCCTCCTGGGCGCCTCCCTTGAGAGGAGACCCGGGCTGAATGAGATGGAGTGTTGCTGGAGGGTCGGGGTTGTTGGGTCACACATAACGACCGAAGAAGGTCTGAAACCTGTGGGTCTGATCCAGATCTGGGACAGAGCATCAGGATGTGATATTCTGGGATGAGAATACATTGTGCTGACATGACATCATCATGTCCATGTAAACCTTTAATAAGTCCAGGGAGGAGTTCAGGTTAGTTTCAGCTAATTCTGAAGAAATTCAAACAAATTCATTTTAAGGGCAGAATTCACCATTAAAAACACATTTCTTCTATTTTTATTGTGTTTATTGTCTGTTTTAACATATTTAACATTCTAACCAGTCTGTTTTATAATGTGCACCAAACAGACGTAGCTATAATTAGAATGTTAAATATGTTATGACAATAAAGGTTTTCTGATTTTAATTATAATATATATAATTTCTGAGTTCTTCTGATGTTTTCTTCTGACAGAAGGAAAGTCTGATGAGTGAAATATTCATTAAAAGAAGGTTAAAAATCAGATCCAGTTTCAGTCAATAAAGATTTCTATGACTGACGCTTTGCTGACGCAGCAGTTTTACTCATTAAGGTCAAACATCATCCGTTGTTGAGTTCTGAGATCCGTCAGCCTCTGAAACTATATTAGTATTACTAAACATAGCAATATGTTTAATTACTGATCCTCTGAAGTTACTTTTTATACCTGACAGTATGTTGTTAGATTTCCCAGCAGACTCTCACAGCATCATTAAAGCAGGTTTGAATCTCATTTGATTCTCTGCTGACTTTAAATGATTATAAAGAAATGAACATAACAGCTTTAAAAGTCAAAGTTACAACATACATAATCCATATAATGATCATACTTTGACTTTCTGCTGGTTGTTTTTGTTTTTTTCATTTTAATTTATGCTCCATCACTGATGTCATCAGTTCTCGTCTCATTTCCAGGTCAAACTGGTGAATGTAGGACGATGAGGTGGAGGTGAAGCTTCACATTAACCTGCTTCATTTTTCGTGTTTGTAGAATATTCTGACACACTGTGGAACTCTTCCTCCTCCTCCTCCTCCTTCTCCTCCTCTTCCTCCTCCTCCTCCTCCTCCCCCCTCAGGAATGAAAACGGTTAAAGAGGATTCACACTGTTTGTGTGACATTCTCTGAAACTGTAACACAACTCTGTCCTGACATCAGACGGTCTCATGGAATAAATCACTTCCTGATTCAACCCAGATGTGTCTTTATTGTTTTATCAGCCTCAGAGGTTTTAATATAAGAGAGCAGGTCAGTTCATCCAAGCCCTCCGGCCCACTCCAACATTTCAGGGCCAAAACACACGACTCAGCGTCTGAAAAACAGTCCAGATTCTCAGGAACACGATGAACTCAGATAATATTATGGAACCTCTGGTGCTGCATGTCATTGGCTCCAACCAGACACACCTGTTACACATCAGAGCAGGCCTGACTGTCTAATAGCTGTTAGCATTGTGAGCTAGCTGCTTTATCCGCTGTTTAAAACGGTCAGTAGAAGGAATACGTCTGGAAACATGTGACCTTTATGTTGACTTACTGCAGGTTAAAAAGAGACTAGAATGATTTGACCGTTTGCTTTAAGAATGGGATGTGACGGGTCAGCGGTCAGTGATGTCATCGAACCTCAGACATGGTTTAATGACAGACTCCTGGTCCAACAGCTGACACTCGCTGCTCCTCACTGTTTCCACTGATGCTGCTTTTGTTTCTGATGTTCATCACCTTTAAAGAGGCGGTTAGACATCAGACACTTTAATTTGACCCTCTGAGGACTCCATACCCTCAGGATACATTTAATAAATAGTCTTTATTTTCACTTGTTCTGGAGAAGATTTTACAGCATGTTTAGTCTTTTCTAAAATCTATTTCCTAATTAAATGATTTGTAATATTCGATGATCAGTTTCTGATCGTTTTAAATGATTAGGACGGCAGGTGGACGTCTTTATTTTGCTGAAGGGTTTATTCTGAACTCTTTTCACATGATTTATATTTCAAACCTTCTCTGATGAGATTCGTTGTGTAAAACACAACAAACACACCTTCTTAAACTGCAGTGTGATACAATCCTGTTTCAGGTTCTGTGTGTTTGTGAACTTGACTAAACTGACAGGAACATGAATAGAAATGATTTCCAACAGATGATTATTGTGGTTATATATAGGACAGTTTATTATTTTAGGACATAGAACCTAAAATGTGCTGCTCTGATTCCACGAACGGCCTTTTTTCTGAGCTGTCCCTGAACTAAACACTGATCATTGTTCTCTGCATACAGTATGAGCTCTGCTAGAAAAGGTGACTCATTCTTTATCTTAGTACCTTTGTCACCTTATCAGTCCTCCCCCTCCCTCTCATATCAGTCCTCCCCCTCCCTCTCATATCAGTCCTCCCCCTCCCTCTCATACACCTGTGTGGTCTTTTCCCTCACCCCTCCACCCGTCCTACAACAAAACACCCCTAAAGAAGCGTCTAACCTTTTTACTGCATCATTTCTATTCTATTACTATCTAAGTATGTCCTGCAAATACCAGAGGAAAAAGGGAATCATGTGACTTTATCTTATAGCTAGTTGTCAGTTTAAATTTGGATGATAAGAATGTGTCTGACTCATTATTTTGGAGGGTTTGTTTCGTGTCCAGCTGGAGAAAATGTTCTTTTGTTTATTTGTTCTTTATAAAAGAAAACCCAATAAAAGGTAACTGACAAAAAAACCAACAAAAAAACTTCCATGTTTTTGATTTAATTCTAATTCTCCAGGTAAAAACATTAAACAATGACCAGTTCACTAAATGACAGATTTGAATTAAACAGTTTACAATTTTATGGCCTCTGAGATCTAAAACAACAACTTTTACTCTCCATAAATTCTCCAGACAAACTTCCTTCTCTCTGCAGGTTGTTTCCAATCATGTCAGTTTGTCAGCAGAATTAAACAAAAACTCCTGATTGGGTTTCTATGAAACTTTGTGCAGAGATGGGCTGTGAACCAGGGAAGAGTATATAAGATATAAGAGATGGAATATAAGAATTAAAACTTTGATAACACAATCCTTGATTATCTGTTTCAGATGAGATTTGTTTTATTCAGGTTATTACAAGACATAAAAGCAGATACTAAAGCTCATAATGTCTTTTCTCTCAGGAGAACCCAGCCTGCTGGATGTTCGGAGCTCTGAGTCCACCTCTAGTTATTCTCCTCAGTACAGAAATAAACAGGTGGAATGTGAGTATTTTGTCCTTTTTAACTCGGACTCCTGAGATGTGCTACCTTTTTCAGAATGTTTGAGGATCTATTCCTGCGTTTCTCTCTGTACCAGAACAGGGTGACCGGTTTTGACATGACATGGATGTGAATGTCTGCTGCTGTGCAGATACAGTTCTGACATGAGAGGCGGTGAGGCTTCATATTGACCTGGCTGATCGCAGTATGTGGGTGTGTCTGAATTCCAGGACTGTTTTTCTAGTTGAGGGAGTAAAAACAGGGGACTGATGTTTCAGAAAATACCAGGCAGGTGATATCCAGTAAACGGCCAATAAGAGAGGAATGTGATATTTAAATAACATCAATACAGTCTGTTAATGGAAGAAACACCAACTGTTTTCACTGCAATCACTGGATGTAAGTTTTCAGTAAATCTTTCTTACATCATCGTCGGTATTTGTTGGATTTTGAGCGTTAATGGAGGACAGAATCTCTCGCCTCCCTCTCTGCACTGAAATGTAGATGTTTTCAAAGATAATGTTGGTTCCAGCTCAGTGACTGGGTGGAGAACCTAGAAAAGATCTCTGGATGCTCGGGTGACGCCATGTTTCTGGAAGGGCTTTAGAAGAAGGCGAACCCACCTGGTCTCAGCGATCCCTCGTTTAACTGTAGAATACAGACGATCTTTAGGTCTGTATAACTTCAGATTATAAACCTTTACAGCTGCTTTAAAGGAAATGAAAAAGACTTTTTCTACATATAAACCTCTAGTTACCCGATCATTATAATTATGGATCAATGTCATTGTTTTAATAACTCTATATGGACAAAAGTATTGGGACACCTGGCCCTGACAGCTACAGGACCTTTTCTGACATCTCATTCTAAATTCATAGACGTTAATATGGAGCTGGTCCTCCTCTGCAGCTTTAACAGCTTCCACTCTTCTGGGAAGGCTTTCTACATCTGTGAGGTCAGACGCTGATGTTGGGTGAGGAGGCCTGGCTCCTAAACTCTGTTCCAGTTTACCCCAAAGCTGTTGGATGGGGTTGAGGTTTCTGTGCAGGACAGTCCAGTTCTTCCACACCAAACTCACCAAACCAGGTCTTTATAGACCTTACTTTGTGGGACACAGTCATGCTGGAACAGAAAAGGTTCTTCCCCAAACTGGTCCCACAAAGTTGGAAGCATAGAATTGTCCAAAATATGTTGGTCTGCTGAAGCATTAAGATTTCAACAACAACCTCACACCATCATCCCTGCTCCATAATAAGAGGGGCGTCTGAATAACATTATTTATTTAGCCCCAGCCTTAATATTATGATGATCTCACACTACAGTATATTTACAAAGCGATTAATCTTGGTTGGTCCATCACTTCAGACCCAACAATAAAAAAACCATGAGGGCTAATAAAGTTTTACAGACATCGATGTTCCCCAGGAGATGAATCAGATGAATTATTTAGAGTTTTTCTCAATTATCCAGTGACAAATATCAACATCAAACTTTTTATGGCAGTTTAGCTTTTATTGGTGGATAGAGACAGCTGAGTGGAGGGAAGACGTGCGACAAAGAGCTATAGGCAAAATCAAACCCACACCATCATCATCTGTCTTATGTATTGTTTTCTATGGACCCCAGTTTAAAAAAAGTAAGTTTTTTGCATACACAACATGCTGAACATGTTCAGTTGTTTGTCTTCGCTCAAAGCTCTAGAGCCAACTCAAACACAGAATGATGGTGAAATGTATCTACATCTTACTGAATAAGGAAATGAGCATGGATGTTGGCCCCTCTGTAAAATGTGGCCCCTTTATGGCCCCTGATGTAGAAAACTCTTAGATGTGCCACTGGCCTATGAGCAGGATTGGTGGTTATGGAGGTAACTTAAGGGTTAACTCTGGGTCTTCTGGATTATGATGGTGGTTCACCTTCCAGGTAACGACAGGTGTGTTCCAGGTTGGCCCAGGAACATGTATTCTGTATAATGGAGGGAAAATGAGTGACATTCAGTGGACTTTAAACATTTGTACTCTTCCTCCAGATCTTGTTGATTCCTGTTCAGCTCCAGACTTCTCCTCCTCCTCCTCCACCTCTCTCCCTCTGGTCGGCTGCCACTCCTCCTCCTCTTCCTCCTCCTCTCATGACTCTGCCGGTGGAGCCCGGCCCCTTGTACTCTTCTCAGCTGGAAACATTCCCATACTCACAGAAGAGCTCTGGCAGGCCAGCAGGAAGGGAAGGCCGGTATCATGACCCCGCTCGAGGACAACCTCCACCCTGCATCACCCAACAGCCGTTAATCTCTTTACAAACGAGATGAAGAATCTCTGAGGAAGTTCTTCTTCTTCTTCTTCTTTCTTTGTTCATCCTCACAACATTTTGACTTTTCCTCAACGCCGGGGATTTTACAGCAACATGAGTGTGAAGGGGAAGAAGGCTGGGCTGGCAATCAGCTGGCAGAAGTCATTCTCCATCCTGGCTCCCTGGAGGAAAGGTAAATGTCTTCTTCTACTGTTTCTGTCTCTCCATGCAGCATCGTTCATCCTTCCTCACCAGCTTATTATAGTTCCTGTGAGATGAGATGCAGCAGAATGTTCAGTCTCAGATGACAAAGCGATGCTGCCTCCATTCACTACATGTCACTTGATGAGGGATGATTAGAAGAGGTGTGAAAACCCTTCAGATTTACTGGGTCTGCAGGGCCAGTTTGATGGAAAGCAAATCTATCATTGGTCAAGTGAGATAAGCAGCTCCATCATATGACTCTGAGTCTATTTCATAAGAGTTTAACTGGTAGATTTACTTTTCTTTCAGAAGCTCTAATCTTTTAACTTCTCCAACAGTCAGACGTAAAACGTTATGTGTGCTGATGTACCTACATTCTGTACAGGAGACCGGAACGAACAGCAGCTTAAATACAGTTCATGCAACGGTGCATTCAAGGCTCTTTACATATTGTTATGTAACAGCATTACATCTCTTTACTTCTACCTGACAGGTAGAGTACAGGGTCTCCTGTGGCTCCATTACAGCAGCTAATAGTAATAGTCTATGTCAAACAAGCTGAAAACGTCAAGTTGATGAGAAATAAACTTTACGCCCAGCAGATATGAAGCAGCAGCGTAACGGAGTCTCCTGACAAAAGAAGCCCAGAGTTCCTGTTGTGGGTTCAAACTGTCTGTTTACTGGCAGCAGGTTTATCAGAGCTTTTACACTGCAAACTGCTGCTTCTGGAAACAAGAAGTGATGAGACAGAAAACCAAAATGACTCAAAAGAGGCTGAAAAACTGGTGATAATTTGTTGATCATTTCAGCCATTGTTTACATGAAATCTTGGTTTCTGCATCTTTAGAGATTAATGACCTCATTAAGGAGTTCATGTTTTCACCTGCGTCTCTGGTTGATTCTTAACAAGATGACTGAAGAACGACTTGATTAGATTTAGGAGCAGATCTGAAAAAAGTGAATCCAGGATTTAAAAAAAATAAATTTCCTTATCATTACAAGAGAGGGTGTTTAAATAAACCAAAAAGAGACACAGCACTCATTACCGTGTCTGTCTGTTTGTTTGTTTGTTTGTTTGATTGTTTGTCTGTTTGTTTGTCTGTTTGTTTGTTGTTCTGTTTGTTGACAGGATTACTTAAAAACTCCTGCATACTTTTCCACGGACAGAAAGAACCCGTGAAGTTCTGGTCCAGATCGATGAAGAAACTTTAACATCATGAAATAAACATTTTTACGATTTCCTAAAAAAAACTACTGAACCGAGTTTCAGGAGACTTTGTGGAGGGGCGGGGCCTAGGTCAGGTGACCTAAACAGACCTGTGTAGGATTGGTGGTGCTGCTCCACGTAGTGTTGTGTTTGTGTGTTTGTGTGTTTGTGTCCACCTGAAGAAACGTCTCTGCTCCACTATGCTTCTCATCAAAGCCCGAACTTCCTGTCTATACTGAACGGCTGCCATTAGCAGTAATGAGCTAAAAGTGGCTATAAGTTGAGGATAAATCTGTTTTTCACTTTGAGCTCCAGCGTTCACGTTTCCCTTTCATGTATCATAAGATCCTCTGTTAGAGCATTAATAACATTTAACTCTTTTAAAAAAATCTGTGGGCTGTAAAATAAAAAAAATGAGCTGAAAGAGGCTAAAATAGCATCTAGCATCTCTTGTAGCATTAGTCATGTGATCCACTGTTAATATAGAGATATATATATCTAGATATATTGATCAGTATGTGACACCAGACTAAATCTAAAGTGATGTAAATCTCAGCAGCAGATTTCCAGAGTCTCTCCTCTCTAATCCCGGCATCAGGTCGGAGCCTCGCTCACATGTCAGCAGCTTACTTACAGTATGAACCTCCACACCTGCCGAGCAGCAAATCCTTTGACTGCTTTGTTGTGGGAGGGATGATAAATCTGCTCATTGTTGCAGTGTGAAGGAGGCTCCTACGCTCCGCTGGAGAGCCGGCACATTGTTTGCCGTGTTACTCAGAGGAGGAAGAAGAGGGCCATTGTGAAGATAACACTTACATTGTGTACAGTGCAGCAGGGAGCGGCTTTTTATTGGCGCGATCGTCTGTGTTCTTATCGTTTCATCTCTGGGAGCAGCAGAGTCTCAGGAGCTGAATGTGAGATAACGAAACATCTCCGATGAAACATGAAGAAAGCTGAGAGGAAGAAAACCTCTGACTCTGACTAATACCTGGACTATTTAACACTGAGGCAGAGGAAATGGAAATCTTCTGTTGTAACGTAGTAAAGATGTTCTGTGTCACATAATGATGGAGGGCTGACAGATCACTGACGTTTTAACTCCATCAGGGGGGGGCATGACAACCGTTTCACCTGAAAACGGTGAACTTTTGTTGTGTTTTGGTCAAAACACAATCTTCTAAAACGATGATATCACAGCCCGGCTTCACACATGCCCACTACGGTCACAGCCTTATTCACGTATGCAGACAAAACAACAACAAAAACATCAGACTCCAGTTTAGTTTGCGCTGCAGACATGGGCCAAGAAAGAACCCATTAAAGTTTGGGTCAGATCCATTTTTGTTTTGTTTGCTGACATTTTCTGTGGTTGAATCCCTAATATTAAAAGAATTTGACCCGACTATCATGAACCTTGGTGGAAGATAAGGAACGTACCAGAAGAGTCCATTAAACGTTGGTGCAGATCCAGATATGAGGGCGGATCCAGGAATTTTTTAATAACTTTGCTGAACGTTGCAAGATTGATATTTCCTGGAAACGTTGTGGGGTGGGGCATGAGTCAGGTAAGACAGACAGACAGACAGACAGACAGACAGACAGGCAGGCAGGCAGGCAGGCAGGCAGACAGACCTGTATGTAAAGGAGGCAGAAACATAAAGGTGTGATGATGATGATCCCGACTTTGTTCCACTTTGGTCTGAATCATTGTAAACTTTAATTTGCATCAGTTTTCACCACATTAGTCAAGCAGAAAAAATGGATGAGATCACATTAACTTAACATTCATCAGGACTCCTCCCATTTTATTCACAGCCTCCAGTTTAGACAGAAAATCAGGCCTTAAGTCCTGATTGAGTCCCGCCCCCGACCTTTAACAGCTGCACCGCTTTTATTTCAGTTTAGAAGGAAAAACATCATCTTTAAATATATTTCATTGAGGAATTTATTGTGAAAATGAAGCCGACTAGAACAAACTATAACTATGTCTGGTATAATGTGAATATTAATGTGATAAAACACATGCAGAGAGAAGGTTTGTGTTACAGCATGTGTGTGTTTATGTTTTAGACGACAGATAAAACAACTGAAAATAGAAGTTATCATAGAGAGAGAGAGAGAGAGTCAGCTGACTTTATTCATAAGGGAGAAAACAACAGCATCAGTGAAACTAAGCAGGACATGAAGTGTGAAAGTTCAGTGTTGACCCTGGAAACAGTTGTGTGAATAAAAATATATTTCTATTATAAATAAATCATCGTTTAACCAGGTGGATCAGCAGATTTCAGATTTCATATAAAATATCTGTTCTACTTTTCTTCTATTGTTTCTCTTTTTCATTCCTTACTCAGCTGATGTCATAAGATGAAAATACCATCTGTCTCCTTATATCTTTGCAGTCCTGATATTTTTCTCACCTGACCAAAGACGACAGCAGTGAAACCTACTTGGCCAAATATCCACCTTTTTTTTTAACGTGTTCTGGGTCTTTGCATCCTTTGTTTAGTGTATTAATGTATTAATTACATCCTTTAGCTGCGAGGAGGTTGGAAGTTAAATAAACTGACTTGAGCTGCGGTGCTTCTGCACATTCTTGCCTTATCTTCATGCTTCCTGATAAGACCAGCAGAGTCTAAGGGCCTCGTTAACTTTGCTCATCTTTAGGGTTGATGACGCCTCGGTAAAGAGAGGCAGGGATCCCGACCAGGACACGTGTCGAGAGACGAGTCCGCAGATGTTCCTGCTTCTCGTGGGTTTAGAGGTTCAGAGATAGTTGGAGATGGAGGGCAGTGGTATGTCCCACCTTATCACACGTCTGCTTTATGTCACCTGTTCTGGCTGTAAAGGCCACCTTATAGGGTGGATCATGGTTTTCTGGTGTCAGAGCATGATGTTTTATGTTTTTTAATTCAATGATTATCAGTAACTTTAACAGTCAAATGGACTTTACATTGAATCACCTCAGAAATGTCAACAGCTGATCTTGACTCAGCCCCTCCACTCAAACCTGTTTGCTGCAGACAGTCGTGACCCCTGAGCTCCTGTGGAGCTGAACCAACCTGTGCTGTAAAATAACTGGCTTGTCACAACCTGTTTATGACCTCCTGTGCTTGGAATCTGAGAGGCCAACGGAGCCGACTGTTTAGCCCCAGGGCTAATACATGCTGCGCCTCAGAACGCCTCCCAAAATCCCAGAACAGGGCTGGAACCTGCAGGTGAAGCCGGCATCCATAAAAGGACTGAAGGCTTCCCTTCTTAGGATCATGAGCCTCAGTTTGGGCCACACATGATCGTATTTGCTGACCACAGGCTGTCATTGGACGTCTGTGATGTTGAACTCGTATTCCACATAGGAATCGAACATGTCTTGGGAAACCAGACATGACAAACGAGGCAGGAATGCAGCATCTGCTGGATGACAGAAACCCCCTGAGGGACTTTCAATGGGCAAGGTGTGCACAAGTCTGCACCCACATCTGTGGGCACGCACTGTTTTCACTGGGGATTTTCCACTGCAGTCTTGGTACGTGCTGACGAACCTGTGTTACTCAGGTCTGACAGTTTTTTTCTGGGATTTAGAGCTTCCTACCAAATTAAAGCTTTTTAACAACAAAAATGAGCTGAAATATCAGTTTAAGAACGGCTGTGTTAGCAGTAAAGACGTCCACCTGGTCAACATGCTGGGTTATTAAAACACCAATGAGTCACAGCAGTCACTACAGCTGGTCCAGGTATGATCCAGTCAGCTGCAGGGCCGTTAGCTCCATGCTAGCTGAGCTAACAGTAGCTACAGAAAACTATAGTATAGTGAGCAGCTGTCAGTGCTTAAATGTGAAAATATCTACAGACAGACAGACAGACAGACAGGTGGACAGACAGACAGACAGGTGGACAGACAGACAGACAGACAGACAGGACGGTAGCTGCTTCCCTCTTTATACACTGGGATGATGAAAAGGATCAAACTGATCCAGAATCAGATATTCTTGTGGAAGCAGACTGAGATCAGCTGGTTGATGCAGCCTCCAGCCTCAGGCAGACATGAGGAGGACCTGCTCCACCTTTTTAGTTCCAGACACCTGGAAACAGACTTTGATGTGTGAAACGGGTGGAGTTCCCCTGAAATACCACATTTAAAAGTTGGTGTAAAAACAGGTGAACCTCCTCACCCTGCCTGTCTGTGTTCCATCTGTGCTGTAAAGGGTCTCTGTAACCCCTGCATTAAGCCTCCCAGGCAGCTTAGAGCCTCCTTTCTTCCACTGACTCTAATTTAACACCTTTAATCCTGAAAACTTTGTCAGGGATTCACCTGAAAGACAATAACGCTGCCTGGAATGTGAAAGGAGCAGGATGGGAAACGGCTGAAGGACGTTTTCAGGCAGAGGAGAGGCTTTAGGATGAGGAGGGGGGGAGTGTTGGTAATTACATGTTGTTACTGGAAATAGACTGAGTCAGCCCATGTAGACGATTACAGAATGTATGTTTGTGTGAAGACGGATGAGGCGACACCTGAGCGGCTGACAGAACAAGAAGTCGATCACAGCTGAGAGGCTGGATGACCTCAGGCTGTAATTAGAGTCAGACTGTTGTTGGAACAGGAAGACAAAGAAAACATCTGCTTCATGCACCTTATGATTTAGTGGTTAGGGTCAATGCAGGAGGGTGTTTGGTCTATGAGGGCACCGAGGTGAACGGATGGTGAGACTCTTCACAGGTCGGTCGCTGATTTGGTCCAGACTCAAATATCTCAAGAACTATTTCCTGGTCTCCACGAGATTCTGAAAACCAAGCCAGGATAAATCAAACTTATTTTGGAGAACCTGACTTTTCATCTAGCTCTGATACGGGTCCTGGATCTGTCCCTTTATCTGGATCCACATCAAAATGTACTGGTTCTTTCTTGGTCCAGGTTCCATCCTTCTGCCAAGTTTCAGGAAATCCATCCAGTAGTTTTTGTGTCATCTGTCAGCAGCCAATCATCACTCATGAAAACACAGCCTCCTCAGCTCAGGTCGTAACTTTTCATCCAGCACCACCATGAGATTGATATTCAGTGTTTTGATAAGCGTCTTCATCGTCATCGTCATCGTCACACCTTCACAGTCCCTGCAGAATGAATTATAAAATCCTCTGAAGATTCATCATCATGTCTCTTTTTATTTGGCTCTTATTTCACTTCTTATTTTTAAAACTAATTCCATCCAGCCTCAGCTGTTCTCAGGGGTAATGAGCAAACGTTAGCATGCTAACGCAAAACATTACACCTGCTGAAGGCGAGCATGTTAGCATTGTAATCATTAGCACATTAGCATGATGGCGTAGAGCCGCTGGCATGGCTGCAGACTCTTCATGTTGTTTTAATATTAACTTAATCTTATCGTCGCTGTCATGAACAAATATCAAACATAAAGGCATTAAATGTAATCTTACACATCAGTCCAGGAGCAAAGTCCTTGAATGGCAATAAATATGAAATTATTGTTATACTGTGTGAAACGTAAATGAAAATAGATTAAGAGAGAGAGAGAGAGAGAGAGAGAGAGACCTGAACATGCTTCAGGTTTGTTTATGATCTATGACATGTTGCGTTGCTCAGATTCCATCAGGGTCAACAGAAACCTGAATGAAACCGGAATGATTTTACCTGCTTGTTGGGACACGTTCAGCTTCAGTTTGTCGTTTGTTCCACACCTACAACCAAAAAACCCAGTGAGAATCTAGTCCTGTCTGTCTTTGTGGTGGAGGAGGAGGAGGAGGAGGAGGAGGGGGATAAACAAACAAACAAATGACTCCTGGTAATAAAGGCTGGAGGAGCTCAGGATGGAGCTGTGTTGATGGAGCAGTTTACTATTATATTATATTATCTCTCTCAGTTCAGATGAATTTGTAAAATAAATATCAACACATTAACAAAAATGATGATGAATAACAAACATGATTTGTTTTTGCCTCTTCTGCATTTTGTGGTGATGAAACCATTTTACATCACACAGTGAAAACACAATGAATCGCTCACTACAGTGAGGTCATTTGGAAAAACAATAAGCCGAATGTTGACCTGCTGGAACCACAATGGAAACAGTGGCTTCAGCAGTTTCCCAGCATTCGACAAAAACAGGAAATGAGTTTTCTACACAGAACAAAAATTTGTTTTGGAAGTCAAAGGCTGGAGTTGAGGCATTTTAAAGCAGCTGAGAACATCATGGAAGAAAGAAAATAAAGTGGTAAAATCTCTCCAAATAAATCAGACTTGATTTAAAGGATATAATATAATATACATCGTATTCATGAGGCAATAATGTGATTAGACCGTCAACAGGGTTACGTTGAAATTGAATTCTAATGACATCTGATCTATGTGAAACTGTTTTAGCCGCTAAGCTGCTAAAATGGAACTGAGACCAGAGTTCTGTGCAGTTTTATCTGTTGTGAAGGTTAATCAAATAATCCACCAATTATCTCACATCTATGATTAGTTACAAATGACTTCAACCAATGGGAGACAAGAACATCAACAAAAAATATTAGAACTCAGTCTTGTTTTTAAAGCAGTGACCATGTGGCCGTTTTTTGATGTGAGCGCCGCCTTTTGGGAGGATGGAATTTATCAGAGCCTCCCAAAAATGACCTTTACAGTGAACTCAGGTGTTTTTCTGACTTAGTTGATGAATGATTCCAACACAAACACAACTTTGTTAAGGTTAGAGGAAGGTTTTGGGTTTAAAGAATACAGTTAAATAAGACTTTATAAAGTATAAAGACAACCAGAATGATGACTTTTTGAGTCTCTGTCCTGAAAGTCTTTCATAAATTCATGATTCATATTCAGAGGTTAATAAAGCGTTTGAACAAATTTCATGACTTTGTGGTCAGACATAATCATAGTGTGGAAAAACAGGCAAAATACACTTTATTTTTTTTAGACATGGTTTATCTCTGTTATTGTTGGGAAAACACAGACCTTGTTTAACATGGGAAGAGAGCTGTTTTAGGTCCTCCAGCCACTGATAGAACACAACCAAACACTGGACTATCAGTGTTTTGGCAGATCTGCTCCTATCCAACAACTGGGTCATGAAAACAGCCTAATCTTCTAGGAGCTGTGGGTGTGATGCTGAGTGACTGACTTCAAAATCAAGATAAAAAACTTTCTATAATTTTATCAAAAGGAAATATTGTGTTTTTAAAGTATTAGTCCAGTTGAAAGGTATTTCTCATTTTGAGTCATGCCCGGTTGAAAACCCTCGAATCAGCCAACAGCTTCTAATTACTTACGACTCATTCATCATCCAGTGCACCGCACCACCCTGCACAATCCCAGCATCCTCAGCCCGATCCAAACCACACAGAAGGAGCTGATTGTCCACACAAACACGAGCACATTGTGTTATAGTTCTGCTTTTATCATGAAGCCAAAGACTCCCACCTCAGGTCAGAATCACACAACATGCTTTGGACAGAATTCCCCCTCCAAACTCTCCCTTCTCCAGTTTTTCCCTGGGTGAGGATAAAAGCAGTGGATTTACCACTTCAAACAACTTTTAATCTCATGTTTGCCTTGGCAGCATCTCAAATTCACCCTGCAGGAAGTCGCCCAGCCTCCACCGCTGTTAGTGTTCTCCACCTCTCCTGAATTATAGTCCTTTTAGTATCATCTCAAACATATAAAAAAAAAAACAAAGCTTCATCAAGGTCATGCATTTCTCTGGAGAAAGAAGGAATGTTTTTGAACACGAAGGTTGGAGGGGAGGAGAAAATGTCATTTTGATTGACAGTGAGACATATCGAATGGCCCACAGTGAGAAACAGGAGAGGACACATATGACTGCTTCCTGTGATGGTCTTTGGAGCTTCACATCAAGGCTGGACAGTTTGGGTAAAGAACACCAACAAACTGTTCAGGTCATGAACTGTTTGGGTGAAAGAATGCAGGATTACATAAAGACCAGTTCTGGCTCCCAGGTTTCACTCAAGCATCCAGTCATATCCCTGTATATTGGTAATGCTGACAGAATGGTTGACATACCTGCATGACTGCAGTCTTTAATTTAGTTCCTAAGAGGACCTTAAAAAGAATTACAGCTGGACATCAGTCAGGTATCATTTGGAAGCAAATCCTCTCTCTGGCAGTCTTAAGCTGCTCTTTGAGTTTTTTTTGGTTCTGGTATTTCAAGGTCTTCAGTTTCCTTTGAGGCGTATCAGAGATGTTTCTTTGTGTGTCAAACATTAGCTCAGAAATGAAACTGTGGGAGGTTGTTCTCCCAGGAAAATACAAGTATCAGTCTTTTTAGTAATGACGAAGGTGTTCTCAGAAGACGGGTCAGGATGGGTGGGTCATTAAAATGTGGACATTTACCACAGAAGAAGTTTCTTTTTTACACTGACTGACCAGAATTGCTCCCAAACCTTAACCAAGTTTTAACCATGATGATTAACATCCCCTAACCCGCCTTAAATTCACACTTTTTAAAGGTATTTGAATGCCAATAGTCCGATCAGGATTCAGGACGTGTTGTTTTAGAGCTTCTAGAATAAACCTACATTTCTTCATCTGTTCAACAGGGAAAGGAAACCGAGATGCGGTGAAGGATTGTGCGGTTGTCCTGACCAAAGTGAAGATCTTCAGCCACTTCCATGAGAAGCTCCTGATACCCGACGACTCCATCTCGGCCCCTGCCAAAGCCTCCGAGGTGAATTCGCCCCTTAATGAGGAGTCTGGACGGCCTCGGATGGATTCCGGCTCAGACTACTTGTCTGCCATTTTCTCAAGCTCAAAGCTGCCCAGGCTGTACAAGTTTGAGTCCGAGGACTCTGGGGTTGAGATGCCCAGTGGAGCCAACTCTCCGTCCACCCCGACAGGATCCGAGCAGAGCTTTGTCGTCCACAGTCGAGAGTCCTCCTGCGATTCGTGCAACTTAAATTCTGACCCTACAACTCTCACTGATAAACTCGTCACATATGCACAGAGCTCTGAAAGTAAACGGGCAGAGGACTCGGTGGATGATGGTCTGAGGACAGCGGTGGACAGTCAGGACACTGTGGACGGACTCAGTTCTTCAGCTGTGAGAGAAGAACTGTGCATAAGTGAGGAGGATGTGGCCCAGAGTAGAGCTTCAGATCTCAGCCCTGAAGAGGATGAGGAGAACCTGGAGGAGAACAGGACTGTACCTGAAAGGACCTGCTTCGACCACAGGAGGAAACTCGGGAAGCAACCGTCAACAGGAGCCTGTGATGGACTGACGGGCAACGAGTTCGAACCAAAACCTTTATGGAGGAGTTCCACCAGTGAGAGTCTGGAGGAGTACATGGAGGAATGCTGCAAGCTGAGTGAGGTAAGCAGACAGATAATGAAGCTCCTCCTGTTTCTCCATACCACCCTGGTGTTCTCCTGCAGTCTGGCCTCCATCTTTCTTCTGTGCCCTTCTTGCTCCTATAAGCTCCCTCTAAATAAGCTCCAGCTCCTCCATGTCCCCGGCCTTTATGGATCTCTTTTTTGATTCAGCAGCGCCGTGATCCAGGTTAACTGTTAGGGAAACAGGCAGAAACAACATCGTCCACAGAAGCTCATGTGATGGTTTCTGTCTACCCCCCGATGTTCTGACCATATGGTTTCTGGTGGGGCAGGAAGAGTCAGGTGGTTCAGACTTTTTACAGTTTATCGCTTCACTTTTTTCGTCTTTGTTGTTTTACGTATATATTTGTCGTCCCTTGCTTGAGTTGTAGCTACACTGCCCCCCCAACCGTGTCCGTTGATGTGACTCCATCTCATCCATATCTGTAAGCTCTTAAAAACCTGCCCAAATATGTATAAAACAAACACAGTATCCATTTACACCTTTAAGGTGGAGCATAAATGAGCCTTTAGAGTTCAGCCTCTGACTGACCTGAGAACTGAAAACATATCTCCAGATCTCTTTCCTTCTTCTTCTTCTTCTCTTTCTCTATTCATTAGTTTCGGTCTTTTGTTTTCAGGATATTGGCAAAACTCAACAAGTTCACACATGTAAGATGTCATCACTGTTTGCTCAGTGATTTCAGGTTGTGTGTGTGTGTGTGTGTGTGTGTGTGTGTGTGTGTGTGTGTGTGTGTGTGTGTGTGTGTGTGTTTATGGGTGTGTGTGTGTGTGTGTGTTTATGGGTGTGTGTGTGTGTGTTTATGGTTGTGTGTGTGTGTTTATGGTTGTGTGTGTGTGTGTGTGTGTTGTTGGTGTGTGTGTGTTGTTGGTGTGTGTGTGTTGTTGGTGTGTGTGTGTTCTGTGTGTGTGTGTTTGTGTGTGTGTGTGTGTTCTGTGTGTTCTGTGTGTGTGTGGTGTGTGTGTGTGTGTGTGTGTTCTGTGTGTTCGTGGTGTGTGGTGTTGTGTGTGTGTGTGTTCTGTGTGTTCGTGGTGTGTGGTGTTGTGTGTGTGTGTGTGTGTGTTCTGTGTGTTCGTGGTGTGTGGTGTTGTGTGTGTGTGTGTGTGTTCTGTGTGTTCGTGGTGTGTGGTGTTGTGTGTGTGTGTGTGTGTGTGTTGTGCTTTCAGAACTGTTGAATAAGGACAGTTGTGGTGACTCCAGACTTCAGGGGAATCCCTTTTGGTTTTGGCATTAAAAATCCTCCATACTCTCTGTCATTATGTGTATTTTTAAACTCTTTTCAGCCTCTGTGTGACCCGGTCATCCTTCACCATGACTGATACACAGTTTACAGAGTCAGCCATTTTCTCCAGTGTATTTATAGGAGTGACTTAACACACGGAGGTCCTTCAGATGTTCCCTCTAAATGAGAGGCTACAGGTATGTGGACCTCATCATATGTGAGGGACGTGACAGAAAAGCAGCTGTACGTGTTTCAGCCATGTTCCAGGAAAACAACGTTCTGTTCCTGTTCACATCCAGCAGGTTCTACAGACAGAACACCTGACAGCTGGTGAAGCTGCAGAGTCATAATCACCTGTTTGATGATACGACAGTCAGGCCTGCAGACCGTCTGTCATTACTGGCAGCTATGAGAGTCTGATCCAGCTTCATGTTTCCTACATGAAGGGTTTCTGTAGCTTCGGACTGGAGGGAGGATAAAAGTGGAATATATACAACACCAGGCTTAAAACACCTTCTTAGTAACAATCTTCATTTCTAAAAGAGAAAATAGTTTGAAGGAGTAAAATAATTGTCAGTAATATTGAAGTTTAAAAAAAATTAGACATATTAAAAAAGGACTTAAAGCTTGTCTATTATTTAACCTCCTTTTTATAAGAGGTTTATTGGCAAAATATATTATTTATTAGCTGTTTACAATAAACAAATCAATCAATAACAGTTTAAATAGATCAATAATCAGATATTAAAGTGTTTCCTGACTCCTCAGTCTCTAAATGATCCTGAATGACCAGCGTCTCTAGTTCTTTGTAGACCCTTTAGCTGCTATGACCTGCTGCAAACCTGATGCAGATCCAGACACCAGCTCCTGGCAGCGTTCCTGAGGAATCTTAGCCCATTCCTCCTGGACAAAGGCCTCCAGTTCTGGAATATTCCTGCTTTCAGATCCCATCAGAGGTTTTCTATGCATTCCAGTCATAACTTCTTAACTTAAAGGCCCAAAACTGAAATCCTGGCACCACATCTGGTTCATCCTCTGGGGAGCATTAATGTCCGTACACAATTATAGAGCATTCCTTCCAATACTTTTACATGTGGTAGATTGAGCGACTCCCTTCATTCCCATTGGTTCCAGTGTGCAGCAGCTTTTTCATGAAACTGCTCGTCATGCAGCACCTGTTCATCTGTGCAGGGACTGGAGATTCTTTTAGCGATACTGTCGCTGACTGGCAGCCCCTCACTCATCTGGACCCTCCCCTGCTGCTTGGCGGCCGACCTGTACGCATCACATAGGTGTCAAATATCTCAAATGACTCACATTTTTCCCCAGACAGCGTCTCTTTGAAGTCTCAGGGGCCCCGGTGAGGTAATGGCAGCGGCTTTTAGGGGCCCAGCATGATGGACTATAAGGTCTGCTGCTGACAGGCAGTAAGGTTGGATCACCCCCCCACCACCACCATCATCATCATCATCATCACTTGTCACTACAGCTAATAATGTAACCCCTCTATCAGCTAAAGGCAACTCTTTAGTCCATGCAGATATCGGACTTTTCTTGTCTCCAACATTTAGACCTTTTCTCTGTTTTCTCTGCTATTAGATTCTAGAATCTAATAGATTTCACAGATTTCATCTGTATTACATGATTTAAAACTGTCCCCCGCCTATGAAAGGACAACTGAATTATACTGTCACTAGTCAATAAATCCCCTGATGCATGTTCATACAGATTAATGACACACAGGGAGAACACAAGCTGAGGCTGAACAATCCGATGCATGTCCTACAGCTGTGACCTTATAAATAAAGATCGCCTCCTTCAAATACAGATTCCTATCCAGCAGATCCACATTATAACTTGGATCTGAATTAACACCCACAGATACCAGCAGCATAAATATGTGTGATTTTCTTTTTAATATGCATCACAATTTATTGTTTATCAAGGAAATTTCACATGTTAATGTTCACAAAGTTCTAAGAAATCCTGGATGTGCTCCTCCACCCAGATATACACCAACATTTAATGACCCGTGCACCACCCTCCCCAGAGAGATGTTTGTAATTAAGGAAAATGATGACGGATAACTTCAAATGTTAAGGAACGTTTTAAAAACTGGATCCTGGATCTTTCCTGTTATTCTTTTTCCTGACCCATAAACTATCCGTTCACCACATTTCATGGAAATAGAAATAGAAACTAGTAGAATCCTGCAGACGAGCAAACCAACCAATGAACACGAGATAAAACATAACAGTGTACATATATGGACATGTGAATTAATTAATGTACAAAATCTCATTTAACAAGTAAACATGTTTTCCTCTCACCTCAGAGACGAGAACAACAATCATCAAACTGTACACATCATAGATGCACCAGCTGTAGCCTCACAGCAACATAACAACCAAACCTAGTGGATATTTGTGCTACAACTAACAGACTCCTGCACACAGAGTTCAGTTCCAGGTCTTTGAAAGAGATCCTAGTGAACTGAGGCAGAACCAGTATCTGAGCTGAAAACACTGGAGTCTGACTGAGCGAAGCGGCTTCCTGATCCAGTCGTACCGTCCTCCCTGTCTGGATGCTCCACACGTCTGCTGCTTCATTCCTTTCCAACACTGTAATAATTAGGAAAAATATCTCAGCGACAGCAAAAGATGATGGAAGCCTGAGGGCCGGAGAGGCTCTGGTGATCTCCATGTCTTATCAGGCTCTGATTCTAAATGTGAAAGAGGAAAAAATGTATTCATGAAAGCAGTTATTGCAAAATAGTGAGCTGGTCCTGGGAACCACCATAGAGAATAATCTGTTTATTAATAAATAACAATAATACTAATAATGATACTCAACTCAACAGTATTTTAGTGCAAAAAACCCCCACCTAAAATAACACCTTTATTAAATTAAAATGGTTACAGATTCTCAACCACCCTGATATATTCATGATGAGGTCATAGCAGAATGAATGAGGTCATAGCAGAAAGAAAACACCCTAAAGTTTCTTATCATACTTTCATAAACAGATACAGATAGACGTTAGTGACCCTTTGAAATCGGTCAAAATTTAAAATCTGCCTAAAATAAAAAGTATTTCAACATAAACCTGCTCTGTGTCTTTAGAGGTCAGGGCAGCACAGGGTTGTAGGCTCACTGTCAGTGTTTTTATTTTCATGAAAAGCTCCAGTTGATGCAGTATTTCAACTCTTGAATACATTCATGCATGAAAATGAGAAATTATGACCCCAATTATTTGCTGGGTATAAAGAGACAAAGCACATTTTGATTGGTTCCCGTTTTGTCTTGTGTTTGGATGATTCTCACCGTTTAAACCTGATCATCAAAATGTTTCCAGCCTGTGTTCCTGTTAACACAGGAAGAGTCTGGAGGACTCTGACTCAGCTACTAGCTCCAGCCCATCTGACTGATCCACCACTTTGGTTAAGACTGAAACAACCAGACGAGACTTGAAGTCGAACCACGGCTCCGATCTGTCCCAGGACTGCCTTGGAGGATCTAGAGGACATGATGAGAGAGGATGTCTCTGGTTAACAGTATGGCTGTAGGTTCTCTGTCTTAGAAAACCCGTGATGAGTTTGAATCCACCAGATGTTTCAACATGACCACTGTTCAACTAACTTCTTAAATAATGATGGGGTAGAAACCATCGTCTGGGCTCAGCCTCAGAGAGAGAGAGGGTTGTGACCTCAGACATCCAGGGAGCTTCAAGGGAAGTCTTCCTGTTGACAGGAGCCAGTGGATGTGCTTCGGGTATCTGGTTGGGACTGGTTGACTCCTGCCCGCCTCCCTTTGGAGTTTTTCTGGCCTTGTCCAGCTGGGAAGAGACATCAGGGTAGACCCAGAACTCTGGAGGTATTTCATATCTCATCTTGTTTGGGGACACATCCAGATCCCCAGGAGGATACGGTGCTTAGCCTGCTGCCACCAGGATGAATGAATGGATGGATGGATGGATGGAGAAGATCTTGCAGATGTTCTACAGGCTGACAGGAGTTTTCCCCATCCTACCCATTCTCAGTTGGTTTTCAGTGACCTACATCACTTTTACTCAAGAACACAACCCCTCATGACCTTCAGATGATAATACATAACAGATTTATCTTCCTCTGAAGACTAGAAGGAGTCCTGATCTGATAACAGCCACTAAGGTTCACCTCAGAGCATTAGAAACATTCGATCAGATGTTTGATACCCAAACTAGCAGCGACTGTTCTGTTCTATCACCCAAACTTCTGTCTTTTGTCAGTCACCATCCACAGTGTGTCGCCTCAGTCGACTCCATCTGGGAGGAATTTTTGCCTCTTGACTCATGGGATCAGAGGAAACCTAGAGGAAGTGCAGGGTGTGTGTGTGTGTTTGTTTGCGTGTCCATGACCATTTTAAACTGGCCTGTGCACGCAAATGTGGGCCTTCCTGAATCCCAATCGGTCCTCCTGACTGTGGATCACTCAGTAGTCTTTGTGGGCCTGTGGATAAGATCAGCACCAGCCTCAGTATTATGACTGTCACAGCCTGAACAGGCTCTGATTACAGACCCCCCCCCCCTCATCAGCAACCAGCCCAGAGGAAGTGAGGGTCATCTACAGGAAGGGATACCCTTCCTTATCTTAATGAGGCACCTCAAACCTCCCAGAGCTCCGATAGCCTGGAGACCATAGAGACGTTATTAGGGGTCAACAGATGAGATGATGAAGATGAAATCTCTCTTCCTCAACATTAAATCCACCATTTGAACCTGATTAATGCTTTTTATGACAAAAACTGGACCAGAGTCATAGCGGTGCAGAATCACGGCTGTCAATGAGGCCTTTTAAAGTTTTACCTTAGTTGTTGCCTCAAAGTCTTGTTTAGAGATGCACTAATTACCAAAATCAATGCAGCTGATTTCATCTGATCATGCATGATTACAGTAAAAGTGCTGATAATAGCTACCATGAAAATGATGAATCTGTCATAATAGGACATAATGAAAATGTGAAAGAAAGCTGAAGCTCATTAGAAGTGACCTCCATGCCATGTGGGAACAGGTTCATGGTCAGGAATCTGTGTGATCTCAGTGTTTGTTCATCAGAGGAAGTGAATGATGTCAGTCTTCTTGCCCATTATGGCTGCTGCTCCCATTGTTTGGCCAGTGTTTCCATCAAGACTCCCAGTTTGACTGGAGTTTCAGCGTCAGCAACGTGGGAAAAAACAGTAAAGACCCCGACCTGAGCTCACATCCTGCTTTTGTTGGGACACTGTTAGGAATGCTGATGATTGGATAAATATTTGCTCAAAATGTTCTTTTCTTGTGTTGCTGTAAATCAGCACTGTCTGCACCTCCTGAGCAGGGAGATGCAAAAACACAACAGGTTTCATCCGTTTCATCCTTCTCTTGGTTCTTGGTGATTTTTAAACTCAAACTGAAGTGACTTTAGTAAAAGCTGACTCCAAACTAATCAAAATTGTGTGGATTTTGCTGAATAATTTTCCATCCTAATAAGAATAATTCAGTGATGCATGGGATGAATGGAAACTGTAGCAATGCCAAAATGTTCTTCCACATCCGATGCCATTGAAAAGCTAAGTCTAATAATAACCTTGGTACATTGACTGATCTGCCCATCTTCTGTTGATCAGGCACAGCAGGACAGTTCCAACCCTCTGGGTTCAGGTCTGGGTTACCTGGAGCACATCTGCCAACTCCTGAAGAAGATCGGCCAGCTGCAGGAGACCAACCTCCGGCTGCAGAGACAGATCTGCTGCCTGCAGAAGGACAGTAGGATGATGAAGACGAAGGAGGTGAGTGAACAGAGTGAAGCAGAGTGATCACATACATGCCTCCAACTAAAGATGAGGAACAAAGATTCATGAAGAGTCATGAAATAAAAACATTCATCAGATCTGCTTCCAAGTCCTTTAGAAGAGCCTTTGAGCAAAGACATAAACTCCTGTACTTTTATGTTCCCGCCAACGTCTGTCTGTTGGTCCATATGTAACAGGTTCCATAGATTTGGTCTCCACACCTCCCCAGAAACCAATGGACACAAGTCAATGAACTTTCACACATACTTTGTGGAGGCCCTAAAGAGGAGCGTCTCATAACTGGAGGCACATCAGGTGATTTTATTCTGCTGAGATGATAGGATGGTCTGTCCACATCAGCAAGAACTGATCATCTGTGTTTGATTCTTTCTTGTTTGACTGTGAGGAGCCTTAGAAATAAGAAAATGGTTCATAAATGTGTGAATGGATTGGTTTTAAGTGAATGAAGGAGTAAATGTGATAAAACACTTTGCTTCTATAGGCGTGATTTGGTCAAACCTGTGAAAGTCTTTAATAGCTGGAGCTTTAATGAAAATGAAGATGAAGAACCGACCCCCATCTAAACTCTCCAGGAATATAAATAATGGTTGGTTACGTAATGGAGCTGAGAGGGGGGGCTTTTCTCTTCATGACAGGAGGAAGCGTGTTTGTGGAGGCTGATGGGCTCGGATGTGTTATTCCAGAGGCCCATGTGAAGCCTGATCCAGACTGGGTGAAAGGTAACGTCAGAGCAGGGAAACAGATTATGTGAGAAAAAAACCAGGAAATGACTTTATATAATGAGCCACTTGGGTTGCATGATGAACCTCTGCAGGTGGTGTGTGTGTGTCTGTGCACACGCGTGTACAGCCTCGTCTTTTTGGAGGGATGACAAGAGCAGAGCAGGAAAACCATGACTCATCACTTATGATGGTTACTAATAATGTCGATGCTCTGGATGATGCCAATGTTCAACAGTCCCATCATAGAGAATATCCCTGAAGCTGCTTTTTATCCAGATCCATTTGAAGGTTACTTCCTGTCACATCCAAACCGTTCAACCACGTTTCATCAAGATCCATCAGCGATGTTCAGTTCTGCTAACAGACAAACAATCAAAGTCCATTTAAAACAAAACCACCTCGGTGGAGGTAAGAATGTAAAATAAAGGATATATTTCCTGTCTGAACAGGACTTCTTCCAGCAGTACTGCAGCTGTGGAGCAGCCAGCCTGGCCTTCCAGGACGTCCAGAAGAGACACTCCAGAAGTGAGTTTTTGTCACCCAGCGGAACTCTCTCGGACCTGACCACCATCCCTGAGGTCTCCCGGCACCTGCTGCTGTCACCAAGGAGAGGTAATGTGGACACTGTGGACACTGAACACACGGTCAAATTTAATTGGTTGAGAAAATGACGGTGAAGAAGTGTTGTACATGTATGACTGTATGTAACTAATAACTAACTAACTAGTAGAATCTGAACACCAAGCAGGAGAAGAACATCCTGGTGTCGATGCATCTTTATCTACACGGTCAGAGCATTGGGCTTCTAGAGGATGAGATATTCAGTGTACTGGGCCCTGAGATGACTGAAACCACTCCTGATTAACGTTTAGCATTTAATTACTGGTCCGATCCTTTAATAACCGGCTCCAGTGGGATGAGTCAACAAACACAAACACACATTCATGTTTTAATTCCAGTGTCAGGGACATGGATCTCCTGACATGGACCTAATAGTTACTTTACTACATTTCACCGCCTGACTCTGAGGAAACCCTCTGAGTTTTCCTGCCTCCAGGTGATGTTCTCCATGTGGAAACACAGTCTCCTCTCCAGACGTTCTCATCGCTGCCTTTAGAGAGGCTCACGTTGCCGGAGGAGGTGACGGTCTGCTCAGAGGTCCTGTTGGGGAGGTGGAATTATTACTGGAGTGGGACATGAGCGGAATTCCTGGCATCCTTCCTCCTGACAGGAACACATGATGTCCTGTGGACTCTGGAATGCCTCGGTTCTTCCTCTGATGGGCAGGAAACTGGATCTGGAGAAGATGTTGAGAAGTCAGGAGAGATCAGGGGCCCAGATTAGAACCGAGCTCTGCGGGGCCAAGGTCACATGTTTTACTCTGGAGACGAGCTAATGAATGAGACACGATCAGAAACATGATTAAATGTGATTATAGGTATATTATTATTGATTAGGGTTATGATGCCTTTGGATTTTGGTTTGATGCATTCACTGGCAAAGGAAAAAGCAATGTTAAAGTTCACAGTAGGGATGTAACAAATAGCCCAAAGCTTCATTTATAACGTTGTTTGTTCTGTTTAAAGCAGGTGTTTCTGACATTATTAGTATCAGTATTATCATTAGTATGATCCTGTTTGTGGACTTTGATTCCTGACTGCATGTTTCTGACTCCCGATTTAATCAAAGGTGAACAAAGATGGATGTGATTAAGTCCAAAACTGACAACATTTCTTTAATCTAATGAAATAATCAGTTTCATCCATATTTGTTTTCCCTCCCACTTACTGTCCCAGCAGCAACCTAACAGCACCATACATTACATTTACAACAATAACAACCTAGAAACAACCACACTTAGCTTCACTGCTCCTCTAGCATTATATCGTTGTATATATATATATACGTATATATATATATACGTATATATATATATATATACATACAGAGATTCTCCCACTGCTTAGTAAACATGGAAAACGTCTACAGTCTGCTCATCTTCCCTTCATCTGCCAAAGGTGTCGCTCATAAATGTTCACAATGTACAGAACATCTCAGTCACTGATTATTTGAAAGATAATCTTCCCTGACTCCCACTCCTTTTTGTGTAATCCTGCTAACAATCCAACAAAAAGAGAAAACTCTATAAAGTCTGTCCTTCATACCTGGATCCAAATCTGGATCCACCTCAGAATCTAGATGAATGTTGACGAAACACAGCCTCTGTGTTGGAGGTAAATGTCTGTTATGCAGCCCCTTCTTCACCTTTCAGCTGTTAAACGACAGAGAAGCTGCAGCTTTAATTTACGGACAGACTGTAAACCTGTACATTTACATTTTACATTTAGCCGCTTTAGTCATTAATAAAAACGCCGCTCTATTAAACCTGAGTCACTTTATTCCAAACAAACATTTTGTTCATCATAAAATAAGATAAAATAAGACAACAATATATTCAAAACCCTCAACTGAAGCTTCAAATGTAATAAAGAAAGTTGGTATTATCTCCAGCTTTGTGTCGTGTTTTAACATAAAAAAACAAACACAAGAAACAGCTGCAGCCCTCATTTGGGGGCTTCTTATCGGGCAGAGTAGAAACGGAGCCCCTGTGTTGGAGGGAGGGCTGTTTACATGAGGAGAGAGGGATGAACGGAGGGGCAAGAGCTGATTTCCATCAGTCCTCACAGTCATCACTCCCTTTTCAGCCTGGAAGCAGAAGCTTCCACCAAACACCTCACAGTCCAGACAGGATGGTCACGTTCAACATGCAGCTTTAAACAGGAAAAGGATCTTTTTGTTGACACGTCACACATCAGGCTGAATATTTACATGGATTTAAAACTTAAACCTCTGGGTTAAGTTTATATTCACTATAAAACTTCTTACCAAAGTGTTTCATATTAAAATTTACTGCAGATTTTGGGATTCTTCAAATCTCTGCTGAAAAACATGTTTATTCATGTATTGTTTTGCTGAAGCAGTGGAATATTTTTAATTAAAATAGCAGATTAATGAATAATAAATGCCTAAATGACACTTTGTAATAACCCGTTTTTGAATATGAGGTTAAATTGAAATGATTGTCTTCATACTAGATATGAAGTTTTATGGTATGTTTATAAAAGGAAAATGAAAATGAGAAACTTGTTTTTCAAATAACATTACATATAAAAATCCTACCTATAAGGAGATGATGACTGAAGGATCAGCTGATCCTGGGTCAGCACCCAGCAGGTCTGTTGTTGTTTTTCTGACTATATAAAGCTGGAATAGATGCCCTGTGGTGGAGCAGTGAGGATCCACCGCCCTGGTTGATGGACTGCTCTGCCTCCAGATGCCATTCGATCCGGTTATGTTGCCCCAGTCGTTCTTACAGACGTCATTTTCTCCTCAGTCTGTGCCTTTTTATAGCGGTGGGGTAGTTTAACAAGGGTTTGGTCATTTAGGATTAGATGAATGAAGACTTTGTGACTATTTCTCTAAACTTTGTGTGACGGAAGCTGTGAGAAAAGCTGCCCTGCATGTAGATGAACAACCGATTTTCAAACAGAAATCCCCTGAGTGTAAAAGGATTTACTTACATTCTCAGAGGACCTGGTTTCTCCTGCACAGTGCCCCTGGTGGTGGTTTTAAGAAGCGGACTTCACCCTTCCTCCTCCCAGGAACAGCCTGTAACTGCTCCTTGTCTGTGATTTGTGTTTCAGACACGAGCAGTGAGGGTTTGCAGAGGAGAGGCCTCCACCGAAGGAGCTACACAGAGGGGGAGGTCCACTTCCTGGGGGGCAGCACCGAAAGGGTCTCCATCCCCCGGCGCAGGGTGAGCCATGTACAGTTGGTAGTGTTCATTCTGAAGTGTTTGGTATCGCTGTGAATTACATTTATTTCAGTTTATACGGCTGGTTTTGATTCGCTGAACATTTTGGTTCTAAAGAGTCGTCTGATTGGCTCCTCAGCCTGGTGCATCAGAGATCTACCACTTCATCATCTTCTCTTTATTTATCACCACTACTTTTTTGTCTTCTTCAGGCAGAAGACGAACCCCTGACATAACTTTCAGTGCCAGCATAAAGCAGAACTGTGGCCTGAAATCTGAGATGTTGTTTCCTAGGGAATAAAACTTTATGCTTTTAATGGGCCTTTAAATTCCTTCAGGCTACCCTTCAAGATAAAACTAAGTTCCTGATGAGTCCGTCAGAGGCTGAAGTGACTCACAAACAGACCCACAAACACAGCTAGCTTATATTCTTATAGCAAACATGTATTTGGCTGTTTGGGATGCATGCAGACATTTGTCACTCACATAGTAAATGTGTGTTTTTGTGTTCAGCTGAGTGAGAGCTACACATGGGGACGAGTCAAAGACCTGGTGAGGAAGACGAAGCTGAGGAACCAGAGCAGGCTGGGACTGACCTCCACCTCGCTGAAGATGTCCTGCCCACAGCTCTACATGTGAGCAATACACTACAGATTATCCAATGAACA
Organism: Chaunax sp. Z400; assembly: GCA_037577475.1. Classification (NCBI taxonomy): domain Eukaryota; kingdom Metazoa; phylum Chordata; class Actinopteri; order Lophiiformes; family Chaunacidae; genus Chaunax; species Chaunax sp. Z400. Next base: position 3,738,071 of record CM075193.1, read on the forward strand.
GTCTAATCCTTACATATTCATCTGTATTTTATGAAAACAGGATTACGTATCACAGTATGTGATGAAGGGTTCTGTCTTTGCTTCATACTCCATCTAACCAGATTTATAAGGACTCTTCATCCACATGCTTTGGTTCTCTTTTCATCTGGAGCTGTTTTTCTGTCTTGGCTGCTCACATCAAATGAAGGTATATCTGTAACATGCAGGGTTCCTGCAACCTGATGCAGAACCAGATCCATAAAGGAACAGTGTGGAAGAACCACACAGAGTCTGACCTCAACCCTCTGACTGATTCAGCATCAACTGGAACTCCTGGAGAACCAAATAATCGAAATAATTATTATTAATTACAAGTAATTTTGATACAACAGAAGAGAATATGGGGGAAATGAAAGGGTGGGAAGTGGTTTGGTCCCAGTTCTTCCAGTCTACATACTGAGGTGTCCTTGTATTGTAACTTTCTGCCAGTAAAACTTTGTGAAGCACTTAATATAACTATAATAATATAATAAATATATAACTGCTGAAATGTCCACAAAATTCAAATGTAGATTCTTGATATTAAATCATTTTGTGGTAAAAGATATTAAGAGAATCTTCTCGCTGTCTCGTTCCTCTAGAATACGTTTAAATTCTCAAATCTGTTCCCAGACTCTCTGAATCTTTAGAGTCCTTCATTCTTCGGTGATGTTCTACCAGCTCTGAACCCCTGAAAAGGATCTGTGCTTGTTTCCCTTGTTTGTTGAACCCAAGTAAAAAAAAAGAAAAGAAAATGGAATGCAAGTTATTTGAGTTGAGTGAATTAAAGCCAGCATGAGAGGAAAGAACAGCATATTTGAAAACAGTGACAGCTTCAGCGACAGGTTCCTGGTAAACGGAGTAAAAGCAGCTTTTTTCTGGATGAACAGAGGCTTTTCTTTACTTGAGAAGCTGCTCAGCTGTGCAGGAATCTGATGGGAGTTGGAGGACTGGCCCTTCAGCCTCTCCCTCTATCCTGACCGGGACTTGGAACAGACCCAGACGAGCAGGGGGGGGGTTGAGAGTCAGGCCTGAGGTATGCATGGAGGAGTGGGAGCATTCCCGTATGGGTCGAAGCTGAGACCTGCTGAGATATGGCTGCAGTCCAGGTTTCATTAGAAAGAACATCATCCTCCTGCTGAGACATGCACGCCGGCCTCCTGCAGCGCTTCTGGAAATATGAGAATAATAGACAATAAATGTTTTCTCTTCCTCCCTGGTCGAGCTGCCATGATCTGAACTGAAGGAGTGAAAAATCGGACTCGCAGCCAAAAGCCAGTAGCTCATAATAACGGCCTCCTCTCCTTCACAGGCCTGACCTGGGATCAGTGGAACCTGCTGGCAGAAACAGGAACTCCATGATTACCTTGAGCCCACAGAGCAAACTGGACTTCCCTTGGCTCCAATAAAGATCCAGGTAGAGCAGACCACGTTTTATCTGTCCTCATCAGTGCTATGCTAGAAGGTCAGAGAGATAAGAGAGACAGTGTGTGGCTGGGGGGGTGGGGGCTGCTAGAGACATGAGACAGGATATGAGCCCATGATGCAGGTGTTGTAAGCAGGTGGTGATACAACATGAGGGTAGAGGTGGTGGTCCAGTCCCCTCGTCTGGGTTCTGCTCTGGTCTCATTTTCTGTCCACGTATCAGACGGCGATCCTGTTAACTCTGCCCTCCTTCTTGGTCTTCAGGTCTGATCCACATCGTTCCACATGGGGCACAGAAGGACACCATGAAGTTACGTTTGATCCAAGACTGGAAAAGAAACCGTGAAGAAGAAAACGGAGGTAACTGAGAAGAAGAAACGGACCGAAGGAGAGGAAATGAATAAAGGATGCTGTGGGGAAGAGAGAATGATTGTGAACTCATTAAATGTATTTTCTATCATTAATGAAAACTATAAGTAATGTTTTTATGAAAGAAGACGAGGCTCCTTTATGTCGAAAAGAAACATTGTGACATTAAAGTTTTATTTACACGACAGTCGGTTTCTATCAGGATGCTGTAAAATCTGTAACAAACAACAAATAATAAGTTTTTTATTTTGTACTATGCTGTAAATGACAGACTGCTTTGAATAATGTGTGTGATGTTGCATAACTGCAGAGATAATGTGTATGAAGAGATAAACCCAGTGTGGATGGATCATACATCATGAAGATAAGGCTGCCTCGACTTTTACTTCTGACTTTTTCTACCATCAACTGTGGAGACGGCAGAGAAACATCTTTTTCTTTGGTGTTTAATTACATGCAGAGTGTTTGACACGTTCAGCGCCGTGATTTATCTTTGCTGTTGCATCACTGAAATTCCTTTTTGATCCAGACGAGATGCAGGAGTCAGGAGTAAGTCAGGAGTTAGAGGTGAAAAAAGTCAGGAGTTAGAGGTATAAAGTCAGGAGTTAGTCAGGAGTTAGAGGTATAAAGTCAGGAGTTAGTCAGGAGTTAGAGATATAGAGTCAGGAGTTAGTCAGGAGTTAGAGGTATAGAGTCAGGAGTTAGAGGTATAGAGTCAGGAGTTAGTCAGGAGTTAGAGGTATAGCAGATTGAACAGTACTCAGCAGATCTTACTTGGCCTCTGCTCCACTTCTCCAAAATGTTTAGTAGAAATCGGTTCAGTGGTTTTTGTGCAACCTGAATGGAGAAATCAGTTTGATACATCGACGATACTGACCTGGTTTGTGAAGGTATTTCATTCTTCACACAGTTCAGTGCAACAGCTCAAATGTGTTTGTGTGTCTCATTACATGAAAACAGCAGAAACACACAAAAGACACACAGTTGTCAGACAAAGATTGGGGAGGCGGTATGACCAGTGGCAGATCGAGGATTTTTCTAAAACAGGGGCCATAAAGGGGCCACATTTTCCACAGAGGAGCCAACACATATTTCCTTATTCTATAGCTTATGTTCAAAAGCTATATGGCCACATTGTGTTCATCAAAAAAGTTTAGTAAATAATTATTTTAAATTTTGATATTTATTTTAATGCATTAGACACGATTCTTCCAAATATGTGATACATAAAATATTTAAAACAGGTAATGTGTACTATAACTGCATATTTAGAGAAGAATAAAAAACACCAAAACGTACATCGAGTCAAACGTAACCGGTCAGAGTCGTAGCTGTATCCCCTGGTTTCTGGTTACTCCTGCTTTTGCAGTCGACAGCTAACGATTTGTTAGCACACAGTTTGTTCTCAGAACTCATCATGACCTCAGCTTCTCTCTGCTGCATCTCTGTCTTTGTCCACCCAGAGAAACATTTACAACCTCTGACATCTGCTTGTATCTGAAGATGCAGAGGAGCTGCCTCACAAAGGAGGTTTTGGTTTGGACTCACAGGTTGAACATGTCGTTGGTGATGAAGACGAGTACATTTTTTTTACATTTTTCAGTGAGGAGAAACTGAATGTTACTATTTCTGATATTTGTTCTGTTGTCTTTTCACAATTTCCCATGATTCTTAGCAAACTCTACTGTAAAAAAAAAAAAATTCTCCTGCAGATTTTTGACATTCATCAGAAAATCCTACAAACCATATGTGGCAGCGATTAAAGGATGGAAACCAAAGGATAATAATAAAATTAACAATAATGACTTTTTCTCAGATTTTTTCCAGGGAAAAAATGTTTTGATGGCAGACAATAAATGAAATAATATGAATGACACCATAAGACAGAATTCTAATTTCACCATCAGAGGCACTACTGCCTCTGAAATGATGACACCATGTGATACGTTTTAGTTTACTGTTATATTTTTCTCAAAAAACGTCCAAACTTATGTTTTTACAGTGTTTAGATGATGCATGTTGAACTACAAGAACGGTTTTTGTATAAATTATAGCTGATGTTTATATGTAGGATGTCAGATAACTGTATATGTATTGTATGTTTCATCATGCATATTGAATCAATATTCAAATTTATTTTTAAAAATAAACTAAAATGAAACAAAGATATTAATTTGTGATGAAATCTGTTCCAGGAGTCAAAAAATGAAGTAAAAAAATGATTAAATTCAGTATAAATTTATAATGCAGTATATTCCTTTTATTCCAACATCTTTTCCCTTTTTGTACATAATTAAAACATTTAAAAACATTTAATGATGAGACATTGAAACAAAAGCAAAACATATTAGGGTCAAAGGATACGTTCCAGTTAGCACAGTTAGCCACGCTGTGACCTGAGCAATGACAGGAGTCCATTTAATGTTAAGACGTTTCTAGTATTTTCACAATAAGTAGTGGTCATTCATTGGTATTTTATTTTGACAGGTAGGAAATACCTGGCCTCCCTAGCTTTATTGTTTTTATAGTAATGCTCAATCTGAACAGTGATCAGTTTGTCCTGGTCCTCCTGATCATCAGTCTTTACTGCTCTCTGGTGGTCACTGCACATTATTACAAAAATAAAAAAATCACATTTTAATGATCTCCTTGTTGTTTTTCCTTTATAGAGCAGCCAACAGTGAACAGAATGATAATAATGGAAATAAAACTGAAGAATAAAGATGGCCTTTATTTATATTAACAGACAAATAATATGTAGTGTTTAGTTTTAAACAAACACTTTGTGTTTATATCACTAAATGCAGATATAATAATACAATTAATAAAATCAGCATTTAAAGATCGGTTATTTCTGATTTACTATCAGTGTTAAAATAGCTTAAATCAAAAGTTCTGATCATATAGTTTCAGTTGTAACATCACTATTATAGTGTGGAACTCTTCTGTTTATAGAAATAATGATGTAACTACGTTTAAATGGAAATAAGTTAGTTGATTTTTACAATGACTTCTTTTGCTTCTTTTTACTGTGAAAATATCTGACTGTAAAACTCCTGCTTTTAGAACAGTTTGGTTTCATCATTTGGAGCAGAGTTAATGATCATATTTCACATAAACTGAGCTGATATAGTGGAGCGTAGAGAAAAAACCCCTCCAGTTTAACACAATAAGCACACGGTTTTCATGAGATCTGCCTCTGGACTGTGGGAATGACAAATATCCACCAAACAGACCTCAGTGCCAGGATTCCAACTCAGAGCAGTTTTTTTCACTCTGGAAGGAAAACAATGAGGCGACTGTTTGCCAGGAGGACAAATATGTTCACAGCGTTGTTACAGCAGGAAGGAGGTTTATCACTGACAAAACATCATCTATCATTACAGTAATTAACCTGAACGTTCAGCTGAATCTCACAGTCTTCATCAGTAGATGTTGTTAACTCTGCAGGTAGATCCTATTGGTGCATGACATCATCATGATATCATCATAAGGGTCAAAGGTCATCAGGCAGCAGTGAGTGGACAGCTGGAGAATGATGAAGGAGGGTGATCACATCTGACACCAGATCCACTGGTTAAGCTCCGCACTCCTTGATGAGGGGAGGGACGTCTGGAATACCGACCCCGCCCCAGTTAAGAGGAAGAAAAGTCACTGCTTTTATGAAAGTAAACAAGTCAACAAAATTAACAGGTCTCGTCTTTTTAAGGCGTTTATGCATAAATGTTACATTTGGTTGGTTTGATTCTGCAAAAACTCCTGAAAGGATTTCCATGAAACTCAGTGGAAGGATGGTGCATGGACCAGGACAGAACTCCATATGGTCAGATCCACATGAAGGGGTGGATCCAGGATTTATTGTCCCACTTTCTTTAAAATAATGAGATGAGGCATTTTTCATTATTTCCTCTGGTATTTCAAAACCCATTGAAGTGACTTTGTGGAGGGATGGGACACGATCCCAGCAAGAACCCATTAGATACTGGTGCAGGTCTGGAGAGATGGTGGATGGAGGATGGGGCATAATGAACTGACTTGCCCAAAACTTTGTGCAGAGGTGGGGACTGGGCCAGACAGACTGTGGGTGCTCAGGGCTGAGTGGATGGAGGTACGAAGAAGAATTTCAGTGCTATAATTAAAAAAGGCCTCCAGTAAACCCAGAGGGTTGTTGACAGTATCTCTGCATCAGAATGCCTGTTTTTACAGTAGATGTTATTCACACAGACAGACAGGCTGAACACTGGGTTTCCTGTTCCCTGTCACCTGTCACCTGTCACCTGTTATCTGTTCCCTGTCACCTGTCACCTGTCACCTGTCACCTGTCACCTGTTATCTGTTCCCTGTCACCTGTCACTTGTTACTTGTTACTTGTTACTTGTTATCTGTTACCTGTCATCTGTCACCTGTCACCTGTCACTTGTTACTTGTTATCTGTCACCTGTTATCTGTCACCTGTCACCTGTCACCTGTCACTTGCTATCTGTTACCTGTTACTTGTTACCTAGCCCTTTTATTCTGATGTTCTCCTTTTAAAGTACAGTAAGCTGCTGTTAGAGAAAAGATTCCGTGTGATCAGAAGTCTTGATCCCAGCCTGACAGCTCATCAGGAGGCTCCTCTGTGTCTGGAGGAAACATGTCAAAGTGGCTGTGGTCCATCGGTCCGCTCAGCTGCACAAACAGATAGCAGAACGTCTCATCAACATGACATCAGTCGCTGCTTTCTTATTGGCTGGATTTCTGCATCCACTGCATGTCTTTATTATATTAATGTGACCACTTTATTCTGTGTATCATATATATTTATATTATTACACTTTTCAAGCACAGTTTGGTCCCTTTCATGAATTTGGCATGAATGATTTTGCTGGTGGTTGTGGTACTGGTGGTGGTGGTACTGGTGGTGGTGGTACTGGTGGTACTGGTGTTGGTGGTAGTGGTGGTAGTGGTGGAGGTGACAGTGGCGCTGGTGGTACTGGTGGGGGTGGTACTGGTGGTACTGGTGTTGGTGGTACTGGTGGTACTAGTGTTATTATAGGTGTGTTATTATAGGTGCGTTATTATAGGTGCGTTATTATAGGTGTGTTATTATAGGTGTTATTATAGGTGTGTTTTTATAGGTGTGTTTTTATAGGTGTTATTATAGGTGTGTTATTATAGGTGTTATTATAGGTGTGTTATTATAGGTGCGTTATTATAGGTGCGTTATTATAGGTGCGTTATTATAGGTGTGTTATTATAGGTGTGTTATTATAGGTGTGTTATTATAGGTGTTATTATAGGTGTGTTTTTATAGGTGTGTTTTTATAGGTGTTATTATAGGTGTGTTATTATAGGTGTGTTATTATAGGTGTTATTATAGGTGTGTTTTTATAGGTGTGTTTTTATAGGTGTTATTATAGGTGTGTTATTATAGGTGTTATTATAGGTGTGTTATTATAGGTGTGTTATTATAGGTGTTATTATAGGTGTGTTTTTATAGGTGTGTTTTTATAGGTGTTATTATAGGTGTGTTATTATAGGTGTTATTATAGGTGTGTTATTATAGGTGCGTTATTATAGGTGCGTTATTATAGGTGTGTTATTATAGGTGTGTTATTATAGGTGTTATTATAGGTGTTATTATAGGTGTGTTTTTATAGGTGTGTTATTATAGGTGTGTTATTATAGGTGTGTTATTATAGGTGTGTTATTATAGGTGTGTTATTATAGGTGTGTTATTATAGGTGTGTTATTATAGGTGTTTTATTATAGGTGTGTTATTATAGGTGTTATTATAGGTGTGTTATTATAGGTGTGTTTTTATAGGTGTGTTTTTATAGGTGTGTTATTATAGGTGTGTTATTATAGGTGTGTTATAATAGGTGTGTTATTATAGGTGTGTTATTATAGGTGTGTTATTATAGGTGTGTTATTATAGGTGTGTTTTTATAGGTGTGTTATTATAGGTGTGTTTTTATAGGTGTGTTTTTATAGGTGTGTTTTTATAGGTGTGTTTTTATAGGTGTGTTATTATAGGTGTTTTTATAGGTGTGTTATTATAGGTGTGTTATTATAGGTGTGTTATTATAGGTGTGTTTTTATAGGTGTTATTGTAGGTGTTTTTATAGGTGTGTTATTATAGGTGTGTTATTATAGGTGTGTTATTATAGGTGTGTTATTATAGGTGTGTTATTATAGGTGTGTTATTATAGGTGTTATTATAGGTGTGTTATTATAGGTGTGTTATTATAGGTGTTATTATAGGTGTGTTATTCTGTATATAACTGTGACCCATTAGATTTCTCTGATAATATGGCAAAGAAGGAAAAGACAGTAAAAGTCAACACAACATGATTTCATGACGATTTAACCAAACTGTTTTCCATGAATAATATTTTTAGCGTAGCTTTGTGTGAGACGTGAACCTTTCTCTCCATGATGTCTCTTTACAGGATCAGTTAAACCACATTCTCATGGTTTCTGTTTAAAAATCAAACACTAAAATATTGTCACATTTGACATGAGATCATAAATAAAGGATCATGTTCTGATAATCTTTTCATTCCTGTTAAAGTGAAATGTTTTTCTACAGATGGTTGTTGGATCGTAGTCTGAGTTAGATCATAGTCTCACCTCCCTCCTCAGTGGAGACAGAAGCTTGTGACGCCTCAAACCCTCCCAGTTGAAGCCCTGGAACCACCTATAACACAAATACACCATATTATATGTGACAGGTGGAGATGAAACTACAACCACACAACTCCCATAGTACACAGGATAAGCGGTTACAGAAAATGGAAGGATGGATGTTCAGGAAACTTTAGAAGGTAAAGTTCCCGTACCATTTTTAGAGTAACATCTAGAAGAGCGAGAGAATCCAAACATTACAGACTAACATGGTTCAGACATGGTCCAGGACTGGAGGGTTCTGCAGCGGGTGATGAAACATCTCAGAACAACATTGGTACCCTTTTAAAGAGCATCAGTGATATCAGTGGAGAGGAAAAAGTAAAAGACAGCAGACCACAGCCTGGTCACCCTGCAGCCATCTGGTACTGTAAACCAGATCCCAGAGCAGCTTCTTTCCTCAGACTACAGCTTTAATGTGGTCCAGTCTTTGTGTTGTATTGGAAACCCATTCAATCTTTAATCTGTTATGAGACATGCTCACATTTAGCATGCTATCTAGTTAGCACAAACCAGCCGAGACAAATCACAGGAAAATTATAAACAGTGACATGGAGTTCATCATCATCATCATCATCATCAGTATTACAGACTGATGTCACTTGTAAAGTCAACTTACTTGTGTTTCTTTATGTCGATGATGCCGTTCTTTTTGTTTCCTAACCTCTCCACTGGGTTCAGTCTGAGATGAAAGACATTTATATTAAAGTTAGGTTTAATAATTCAGGTTTAATTTAGGTCTGACACAAACCTAACCAGACATTCATGTGATTACATGAGTTAACTCATGGTTTAATAGATGGTGCCACATTGTGATGAAGGTAGATGTCAGTCTTTACTCTAAGTGATCTATGCTCTCCTCATATCTGATGGTTTGTGATTTCTTACCTGCAAAGTCTCCTGATGAGGTCGTCCGAACGCTTGCCTATCTTTTTGGGGAAGTCCACCTTCTCAATGCCATGAAGGACCATAGTGTAAATCTTTATGGGGTCGGAGCCAGCAAAGGGTGGGCTGAAGAAAACCAGGGAACATTTCAGACTGTTCAACAGATGAATTCACTGTTAGAGGATCAGAATTAATCTCAGTCAGAGACAGGCAAGCTATGTCCAAGCTAAGCTATGTTAATCTAAACAACAGCTACAGCTTCGCACCAAACAAAACACCGTCTTAAGAAAATACGTGTTTATCCCAAATTATGCACAGTTGTGGCAAAACATGCTCAAATTAATAGCAACAAATCTGCATGCAAGGTTGTGGAATCTGAGACTGTGAGAAGCAAAAGATGACACAACCTCCACGATGTGAGTCTGACCTGAATTTTAGCTTGGTTTGTCATTCATGGTACGGGGCGGGAGCAAACAGTGAAGCTCCAACGACCGTCGGATGAATTTCTGACAGGTTAGAGGTTTTGGTTTGCCGTCGTCGGACCATCACATAAGTTATGTAGAGAGACGAGTCGATTCTTAAAACTTTTTCTCCTCACATCTGTGCAAACAGAACATCTGACCTGTACCAATAATGTACAGTAAATATACTGGAGTATCTCCAGTTCTCTATGCAAAATCCACAAACCATGGTGTCTTCCTGACCACCTGTGAGTCCAGACAGCTGATCAAGGCAGCTTGATCCTGGTGAGAATAGTGAACCCTGTGCAGGCAAATACACGTCTGCCTGACCCACAGGAGCTTTCAGATCAATCCTTATCTTCAGTTGGCTAATAGTCAGACTGGTCCTGTGTTACATACATGTGTGACAATCAAACCATGAAGTGAACTCTGGTAATCAGAGTATTCTCAGCTTTACCTGCCAGTGAGAAGCTCAAATATGAGGATTCCCAAGGACCAGCAATCTGCTCCAAAGTCATGGCCTTTGTTCAGGATGACCTCTGGGGCCACGTATTCTGGAGTCCCACAGAACGTCCAGGTCTTCTTTCCAAGGCCGATCTTTTTAGCAAAGCCAAAGTCTGCCTGTAGAAAATAACAAGGACTTAGGGATCTGTTAAAACCTGGACGACATCATCTCAACACATGTTCTCTTACCAGTTTGACATAACCCTCAGCATCCAGCAGAAGGTTCTCTGGTTTCAGGTCTCTGTAGACGATGCCCATCGTGTGGAGGTAATCAAAGGCCTCCAACACACAACCAGTACAGAACCTGGCTGTGGGATCATCAAAATAACTCCTGGTAGGTTATGGAAAAATCAACACATTCATGTTATCATGTAGGAATAGAACCACAGCAGGTTATTGGCTTTCAGGAAAGTAAACCTTAAGATGATTATGATCAATATTATCATTATATTGATTTTATTAGACATTGATAGTGGAGAGAAAACAGGAAACAGATTTATTTACAGATGAACTTCATGTTCATCAGAATCTCATTTAATTTAAGTGTAATTCTGTGGAGTTTATAGTGACTTAAATTAAAAAGCACAACATCTGGTTCAGAGAACGATGCAACAATGCAGTGAGATATTATTTATACCAAAGCACGGCAAAATCTTCTATTTTCTGCCTTTTTCTTTTCATTTGATCTGAATCATGTTGATTATATTCAGGTCACCTGTGCAGAGTGTGGAGAAACTAACGAGCTAACTAATGATGGAGAGCAGCTTCGTGCAATCAGTCACCAGAAGGCTTAAAAGAGGAGGAGACTCACATTCTGATCCTTCCTGGTTGAACTGCTGATCTCTGAGATTTCTTTGCTTTCTTTTGTTTGTAGTTGAGGAGAATTTAGAGCTTTTTAACTGATAAAGTCCAGAGAATCACCTGAATTTTAAAGCATCTGTAGGTTTCCTCTGTTTAACTGCTTCTCTTCATTCAAATCCCCCCTTTTTTCTTTTTTTTTTTTACCCCACTTCATCTCATATATATTAAATCTGGGGATCCATAATAAACCATTATAAACAGGACTTGTGGGGAAATGGCTGCTTTTTCAAGCTGCCAAAGAAATAAAAACTCTAAGTTCACCTATAAAGACCATAAATTTACTCCAGGATGTTTCGTCTACCATGAAGTTTTCAGTTTTAACTGAACATAATGGGTTTGATGGATCTCTAAAGACTTCTACTGATGGTTCTTATGGCTCTTTTTTGTCAAATGTAAACTGACTAGGTTTCAAGTTTTATTTCCTCAGATATAGAACAATAATAGAGTTATACAAAATATAATTATCCAGTGAATCCTTTACTTTATATAACAGCTATTGATTCAGACATTTTCACCTTTATGTCATTTGTGTGATTTCCAGTTTAGATTTTTAGATATCTTGACCCCCAAAAGCTTTGTTTCCTTTACTCTTTCAATTTCAACACCATCAATAATCAGCTTTACATCAATATTCATCCTTTGATTACAAAAGATCATATGTTTTGTTTTTTCAATTCAGTAATTTATTTATATCACACCACATCTATCACCTGTGTCACATTTGTTCCTGAAAAAAATAAAGTAGTATCATCTGCAAACAGACACCGAAACAGTTTACATACGTTAACAAGATCATTTACATACAAAATGAATACGTTTGGTCCAAGAACTGACCCCTGAGGGACCCCACAACTAATATTACATAGATCTGCTACCCAGTGTTATTCCATCCCTCTGATAAGCAAAGTTTTAAATATTTTGTAGATGTTATCTGTAGATGGGAATGTAGAAAACAGGACCTACACTCACATGTCCCGCAGCACAGTCCACAGCTCTCCACCCAGACACGACTCTAGCAGCATGTAGACAAACTTATCGTCCCTAAATGTTCGGAATAACCTGAAATACATACAGAGAAAAGCTAAGAGACTCAACTTTAATGACTTTATTGCATTGAGAACAAAAAGCAGTTCACCTGCTGCTTTTGTAAGAAGAACAAAATGAACTAAAACCAAAAATGAGACCTTTCAATACAAATGGTGTGTAGTTCTATGCCCCACATTGGCTCTGACAGACTGCATGCTGAACATATAACAGTCGTATTAAAGCTGCAGCTCTTAAATAGATTAAAGTTTTATCATGCTGTCATATTTTCCCCTTTTTTAAGTGCATATCTTTCCAAACAAATGACTAAATGTGATCAGATGTGTTTTTTGCATATTGCTGCTCCTTTATGATCCTGTTCCTGTTTAGCAGCAGGTGACAGTGATTGAACTGATTACTTCTCTCTGACGAGCCTGAAGAAGATCCTCCAGATCCAAACGCTGCTTTTATCTTAAGAGAGATTAAAGATTAATTCTGGTAGATTAACAGTGTGCAGACCTGAAACTTTAATATTAATATTAACTTAATATTTGTCAGAGGTATATGGATGATGAAGGGTTGTGTTAAAGGTCAGAATAATGAATATTCTGGTTGTAAATAAATCTGGGATCATAGTTTATAGATTTTTATATGGTTTAATGGAAGAATAGTGAGGAAAGGGTAGGAATGTATAAATATATACTTCTTTTTACTCCTTTCTGAACATTGTTCACCTTGTTTTGTATGTTCTCCTTGTCTGTGTTTTGTTTTTTGTTTTTTTATTCCATGTTTGAAATAAATAAAACAAAACAAACATAAAACAAAAATCCTGAGCTGATAAGGGAGAAACTGAGAGTTTTATTAATGAGATAAACGTGAGAAGGAACATCACACTGAGGCTGAACTTTCCTCTGAACAGAACCTTGTTTTCTTTAAAGTAATAGAAGAGATAAATCTCAGTGTCGCGGTCGGCAGCATTCTCACAGCTGCTTCCTTAGCAACTCCAGGGAGACGCCCTCAAAGTGAGCAGCTCCCATTTTACCCTCCTCTCTTCTCCAGAAGAAGAGATGAGATAACTCGCCCCCCCCCTCCAGCCTCCTCTGTTCAAACGCTCCCACTGGCTCAGGTTATGGAAAACACTTGTAAATGTTAACAGAGTCATAATCGTGTGGCTCCTTTAGAAACCCAGACATGCTGAGTCCCTCACCTGATGATAAACGCTGAGTTTGTTTGCTGGAGGATGTTCTTCTCAGAGTAGATGTGTTCCTGCTGTCTGGTGTCCACAATGTGCTGCTTCTTAATGCACTTCAGAGCAAACGTGATGTCATCGTCCTTCAGTTTCACCTGAGAGGAGCAGAGAGGAGCTCACTGAGCATCAACATGACATCATCAGACCATCAACTGAACCTCGACAGGAAGTCAATCTTGAAAATCTAACAAACTGCATTTGTAGCCGACAGTGAAATGATGATGATGTCGCTCTAGAAGGATGCTGTAGTGGAGAGATGAGGTCATGTGATCATCCATGTTTGTCTGCAAAGCTGTCAGTGAATTTTGATTAAATGTGTTTAGGGATCTGGGTATAAATGTGAATTCTGGATCATTTTAAGTTTCTTCAAAAATCCCCAGACATGGACAACCTATGAAGACCCACCATAATGCATGATGGGATCCAGAATCCAGAAAATGGGAGATTTAAAAAGAATCCAGAAAATGGGAGACAATATCTAGATGAAAAATGGATTCATAAGCTAATTGTTGCTGGGAGTCTGTTTCCAGGGTCGAAGCATCAGGTGGTGTTAATCTTGCATGAGGCAGATCTATAAGTAAAGTGACATCATCATGGTGACATCACCAAAGTGAAATGAAATAACTGATCTCCTCCAGATGATACAAAAAGGAATGCACCTAAAACCAGCAGTCCCCTGATAGGCTGACCTTCATCATGTGACTCCTGGACCATGAAAACCTGCCCCTAGAATCCGGATCACATTGGTGTCATTATTATTAGTCTGATAGTTATTCTAGAAAAACTAGATTTCACTAATGGTGGATTCTGGATCACCAGATCCAGATCAGACTCTGATGTGTGTTAGATCTTATCCACCATTGTCGGCATTATCCATGAAATGAGATGCAAAAATCCCACAATGGTAAAAAATCAGTATAAAAAGATTCTGGATCCAAATGATGATGATGATCCGGATAAGCACCAAAACCAGATGGATAATTCCTGGGACCGAATTCTAACCTCTTCATTAAAGTAATTAAAATCTGTTCATACAGACAGACAAACTAACATAAACACAACAAAAACATAAATCAAATCCAGATAATTATTTCCAGTAAAAAGGGGGGCTGACTAATGAGACTGTGGACTTTATAGTCCACCGTGGGTCTGACCGGTCAGCAGACGGATGTGGCTCTGGGTCTACAGTGAGTCCATCTGACCCCCTTGTTGTGTGATGTCCTCTGCTACTGAGGCTCGTTGTCTCTGGTGTTTATGTGAGTTTGTCCTGGTTATTGTGTTTCATCTCACCAGCTCCACTCGTCCAAATCCTCCCATTCCCAGCGTCGCTATGAACTCCAGCTCCTGGAAAGGCTGGTGTGGAGGAAGGAGAGCAATCCTCTCCCTCAGCCTCCTCAGCTCCTGAGCCTCTGCAGAGTCCAGCTGAGGGGAGTGTGGCCTGAGAGGGGAGTGACAGGAGACGGCTCATCACCACTGAGACTAAAACTACAACCTGATCTACATTTACATTCTGTGTGTTCTTACAGGGCGTTTCTCCTCTCATCACTCCTGGATAACTCCTCCACGTACTCCTTCAGGTACGCCTGAAGCTCCTCATAGGTTCCCACCATTTGGTTGAAATTGCTAAAGAGGAGGAAGACGCATTAATAGGACCATAATTTATATAAAAATACTTTGATCTCAATTACAAACCATGTGGACATCATGTCAGGGTAATAGATCACATGTATCAAGATAAAATGTGGAATAAGTCATTTTATCTTGATCACATATAAAAGAAACAAGATTCTCATCAATATTGATTTTTCACTTGAAGTGAACAAATTGGAGATTTTACCAGTTTATTTAATAATATTTACATTGTAATTGTAAATGTTACATATTTACATCTACACGTTTATCATCATCTGGTCCAGTGGACCAATGAGCACATCTGTTATACTTTAGGACATTCAGAGGATGTATAACTAAACTAATTTATAAACGCTACTCTCACTTGGTATGACGATGTCATCATTACACCGGGCCAATCAGAGGCAGAGTAGGGCGGGTCATGGCGTGGCCATAGTGGGAACTGGATATTTGTCCTTCAGTGAAGGTTGATCCCCACACAGAGGAGGACTACAGGGTCTGGGATTTGAGGAGCTCTAGAGGACTCACTCTCTGTCCACCACCAGGCAGTGTGTGTCGTCCTCATTGCAGATGATGTTGGCTGAACGAACGTCCTCACTGTTAACAAAGACGCACACTTCAGTCAGAAAACCCCACACAGTGTTCTATTCATCGCTCTGCTGTGCCTCCAGCAGCAGCTTTCCCATGATGCTTTGCTGTTGTCTCATCAATAGTATTAACCTTCATGCTCTGAGATGAGTTTCAAGAAGACTTAAAACTTTCAGTTCTTCTTTTTAGTGACTCTCTGACATCAGACATTTTGTTCACATCCTCCTCTGTCCTCTGCTACACTCCAGCTTGTAAAGAAGCCACAGTTTAATTCGGTCCTCCAACATGGCTGCAGGGGCTCCTCTTTATTTATATGAAGAACAAGGAGTTCAGGAAGTAAGTTCAGTACCTGATGAGAGCTTTCTCCCCAAAGTAGTCTCCGACTCCCAGTGTCTTGATTTCCTGAGGTTCAGCAAACCCTTCTGTGCTCTGAGTGACGATGACCTGCAGAGAAAAGATGAGAACCACGACTGTTTTACCATCAGGGTTTTATCACTGTTGGCTTTACTGTAACTCAAGTCTGATCCACCTAAAGAAGGGCCTCTAAAATAAGAGAAACGCTCAATTTAAGGAGAAAATGGCTCAGAACCAGTGAAATTCTGTCTTTGCTGCAAGATAAAAAACCCCACTAAAAACTAGAAATTAAACACAAGATAAATATCTCATATTTCCAGATCTAAGATTTTTAACTATTTGCAGTGATTGTATTGAGGTGACTGGGATTTTAGTTTGTAGGGACTGTAGTTACCTGATGCAGGTGTGTTGGTCACTCCCCATTCATGAACTGGAGCAATAGATTAACCGACTTTCAGACAACTGATGAGTTTGAAATGTTTACAGCAGAACATACAGCTGGGTCTGGTGTCTAGGCTCCGACCTCATCACTCCCCGTAGATATGTTTACATAGAGGCATTGGGGAGTGATTATGGGGAGTGTGTTATTGTTCCATCTTTATTGGGAGGGTGTGTTTGATGACTGAGGAGAATGAGGCGTGTCGTGTGTCAGTCATTGTGTTCCTGTATCCTATCAGAGTAACTGAGGTCAGACGACACGTCCTGCTGGATGCATGACTGAAATCCTCCAATGGAAACAGGCCTTAATGTTGTGTTAAATGAGCTCATTTATCGATCATTTAATGACGACAGAGGAAAGTGAAGAAAATCTGAATACTGCTGTTAATTTGGGAACAGAAGCACGGACCAGGATGCAGATGGTCAAAGATGTCAGGGGTTTATTACCATCCCCTCCACACTCAAACCCCATTGGTTCAGGCTCCAACTAAACTATGAGAAAACATATTATATCTCACCTCTCCTTTTGCAATGATAAAGAAAGTGTTCCCTTCTTCTCCCTCTCGTATTATATGCTCCCCTTTTTCAAAGTGGTCCTGAAAACAGAGCGTCAGTCAGAATCAATCTGAAACTCTTCAGTCAGAGACAGACAGGATTAAATCATTAAAGATTATTACAGAATAGGAAATACTTACCACTTCAAGACAATCGACGATCTTAGCGAGTTTCTCCTCGGGGAGTCCTCGCAGCAGAGACACACTGACAGACACACAAACAGATAAACACATTAATGACAGATTCATTTGAGTTTTTCAGGTTTTGTTTTGACTTTATCATGAAGGTTTAGACCAAAGAAAGTTTTTCTGATGGACAAAGTTTATTAAAAATATATGAGCATCTTTTTTAATGGACGGTTTGTAGCTGAAGTCGGTTTTACCTGCGCAGGAAGCTGAAGTACTCCTCATGTCTGGCCTGTGTGGTCTGCATCATGATGGTCTGGAAGGTCTGGCGGTCCAGAGCCCAGATGTGAGACTGGACCACAGCTGGATGAGGGAGGAACCAATAACAACCATTAAAGCCGAGCTTATTATCCCTGCAGAGGATTAAGATGCTGTAAAACAGGTTTTTATTTGTATTTTACACAGCTACAGATATTTTCTCCATGATTTAAAATGACACGAATCAGCAATAATGAAGCAAATTAATCTGTTTTCAAATCTCCTTTTCTTTATTATATATTTGGTATTTCAGATGGTGGCCTTGCTATAATGTTTAATATAGTATTTCAAATCAGATGTTCATCACTTATAATGTCATTAAATGATTTCTCCTAACTTTTGCATACTTGGTATAATATGATGACTGGATTATGGCATCACAGCTGATGTAGAGCAATATTCAACATTTAAAAAAATCCTTAAAAGAGAATCTTGTTTTCTCCGTATTCAAGAGGAAGAAGAGAGATTGATATGGGGGGGGGGGATGATTGGTGAAGATGTTTCTGCAGCAGTAACAGTTTGTAATCATCACAGAAGAAGCTCAGAGCATATAGTAAGTAATGGATGAGTGTATTTAATACCTCCCTCTGTGGATACATGTAGCAGCAGGTGTCCTACACATGAACACACACGTGTTACATGGTACTGAAGGTGACACCTGAACCATGAATATGAAGGACATGCTGCCGTCACCCACCTTTAACTGTGGCTGTTCTCTTACAGTTGTACAGTATGGCCAGTTCCCCAAAAGCTGTGCGCGGACGCATCTCCCCCAGCAGCTTCCCATTCTGGATGACCTCCAACAAGCCCTCTGCAGGGCCCAGAACACAGCATACAGGTTTAAATGAGAACCAGACTAGGGGTTTTAGAGATGCTGTAAAACATGTCTCTTACTAATTATGCCAATGACAGAATTAAAAATTCCAAACCTGCAAAATATTACAGGAAAAAATGCAAAATGCAAGTGTTGACTGGGTGTAATGAGGGCTTTTTGTGCAAAGGTGTCTCACAAGCATCCATGCACTAAATCAGTGCTGGCCCTTATGAAGGCCTGATGATGGTCTGCATACATGCAGAGCTGCCTTCACTGTTTACATCAGTGCTTTGTGGTGCATCAGTATTCTGCAGCTTGTAATGTGGTGGGTCACAACCAGCTGAGCTGTGTCTACACCCTCTGATGACATCATATGGGCATCACATGGGCATCACATGGGCATCACATGTAGAAAGCATCATTTCAGCTTCACCCTGGCTCATTAACAAAACCACAGGTACACTTCTGTGCACAATAAGTACCAGAGATCTATCATGGACTCTGGGATGGATGAATACTTTTAGCCATCTTCATAGAAAACATGTCTTTGGTGCAACTATCGACATATTAGTAAGACTTGACATGTAACTGAAATGAAGGCTTCTATTAATTACAAAGTGCATTGACTTGGTCTCTGGACCAGCTGGTGCTGTAAAATGAACAGAATCCTAAAAGACAGATGTGTTCAGCTGAGCTGACCTGCCAGCACATAGAGGTAGTTTCCAGCTTCGCCCTCCTGGATGACCAGCTGCCCCTCGCTGTAAACCTTCTCATACATGCACTCCACCATCTCCCTCATGTGCTGCGGCTCCAGCCTCTTCAGAAAGTCGTTGTTCATGATGGCGTCGTTGATGAGCTTCTTGGTGCTGCGGTGGAAAGAAGTAGAAACACACTCAGCAAATTGAAGTGTTCCTCTTTTCCCTCTCTGCAGCTGGAAATATGAGCATTAAGGGCTCCGTAATGAAATTATACATAAGGCAGCAAAAACAAACCAGTGATGTCAGGTTGTGCTCCATGTGTTCAAAACCTAGAATGTTCTCATTATTTGTTCAATACCCACAATGCTGTAAACATAACTGACTGCTATCAAGAATGAGCTGTTTTAAAAAGATGCACATCAGTTTAAGTCATGGTCTGAAGAAACGGTTTGATGTCAAACTAAAGCGTCTCATGATGATCCTGCATGTTGAAATCACAACGCTGCCAACCTGATGAACCTGAGGCTAGAATCTATATTTCCAAAAACATATGTGATCATATTAAATCTAAAAATACTGTCTGTTTTTATCAGGCATGAGTTCTCGACCAATAGAGTCTCAGCATTCAGGCCATTAGATGAACGTCTGCAGTTTAATTTTATTCAGCAGTTTTCCCTGAGTGTGTGTTTGTGTGCATCCTGATTACCACATCACACAGATGATGAGGAGGACCCTGAATGGGTCTGAGAAGGGAGGCATTATGGGTAATGTAATTGAAGGTCATAATGATCCAGACCCGACCCTCAGATCTCAGGAGCTTTTTGTTTCCCTCTATTTCTCTCTATTATGCTGCTGAGGAGCCTTTCAGACGTGGGGGATGGTATCATCATCATCATCATCATCATCATCTCCATCCCTCCCTCCCTCCCTCCCTCCCTCTCACTGTGAGTCTTTGTGGACGGCCTTAGCGATGGAGCTGTGTGCTGCTCTCAACCCTCCACAGAAGTTCTCTGAGGTGGGCTCAGCAGAGACGCCCTCCTTTGCTTTGAGCCTGCGGTGAACCTCCACAGCCACCCTGTGGAAGCGGCTGGGACCCTGGTTGATGACGCTGAAGCGGCGGTGGCTGTGGTGGCCCAGGGTGGGAGGAGAGCGGCCCAGGCTGTTGGTGTAGCCAATGGCATCCTGGAGCTTGTCGATCTGGGAGATCTTGGACTCCAGCTCCCTCTGGAGGTGGAGTAACTGAAGCTCCTGCGCTCGAAACTCCTGGTCCCGACGTGCCAGCTCCGCCTCCAGGTGGGTGATCCGCAGTCTGAAGATCAGAAACGTTCAGTCACTCAATGCATAAAGGAGGGCTGCAGCTAAGTTCATGTTCTCATAAGGTTGCATGACTTTAATCAAACATGACGCCTGAACACACGAAATGTTTTTAATGATTACATTTTGCGTGTTTCATTGAACTTGTTTACACTCTTGACTTCTTCAACTGGACTCTTGAAATAAATTACGTGGTATTTCTTTCCATTATAATTTTGTATCACATGAATAAACACGTATTTTGTTTTTTGAGAAAGTAGTTTAGAGTCATTTTGCTGTAGGTAAACTCCATCCATCCATTGTAACCATCTATTCTTTGCAGGGTTGTGGGTGTTGGAGGCAGGCTAAACCCTGGACAGGTCACCTAAACTGCAAAAAGCTACCAGAAGAAAGATGCAAACTCACGTCTGGATTCAAACCCAGAACCTTCTTGTTGTGAGATCATGGTACTTTGAGCAGCTCAGGTCAACATCTTTGAGCTTGTGCTCCTTCCTCAAACTGTTCTTTTATACATTCAGCAAATCACACAGACATCAAATCACACATATCACACAAATCACACATGTCAGTAACACAAAGGTCATGAAGATGCACAACGTTATTCTGCACTAATCTAATAACAGAACTGATGAGGTCTGATTCTAACCTGAGGACATCTGAGTCCAGGACCGGAGGCTCTGTGTGGATGGAGGCCGGGCAGGTGTTCTCCTCAGCCTGCCGGGCTTTTATCGAACCGTTGCCCATGGCCAGACATTGGCTGACCACCATAAGGTCCTCAGGTCAAACAGACCAGGATGACTGACAGGAAGCTCTGCAACTAGGCAAGACGCTCGTTCTTCATTAAAGCCTTTTTCTCTGAAACATTCTAGAGAAATGAAGAAGATATTTCTGTCAGCTGTTCTGGTGTGTGTCTGTCAGCTGTTCTAGTGTGTGTCTGTCAGCTGTTCTGGTGTGTGTCTGTCAGCTGTTCTGGTGTGTGTCTGTCAGCTGTTCTGGTGTGTGTCTGTCAGCTGTTCTGGTGTGTGTCTGTCAGCTGTTCTGGTGTGTGTCTGTCAGCTGTTCTGGTGTGTGTCTGTCAGCTGCTCTGGTGTGTGTCTGTCAGCTGTTCTGGTGTGTGTCTGTCAGCTGTTCTGGTGTGTGTCTGTCAGCTGCTCTGGTGTGTGACTCACAGGATGCTACAGGATGAGAAGAGATCTTGACTCATCATCTGCCTCCTGGTGGGTTTGTGTGTTTTTTAATGTGGGATTTTTGTATATTATATGAAATTTGAACAAATGACCTGTTGTGATGCTAATTTTTCATTCACACACATGAAGCTTCACATGAAGTCATTGTTCAGATTTCTGTCTGGAAGAACAGTCAGAGATTATTATTGTACTTAAAGATATTAGAAAATGTCTTTTTTAGATATTTATTTATGACTATATTCACTTTGTTAAACCTGTTCGAATAATAAAATCATTACACAGTAAATCTGTGTTTTCACAAGAGATTTGAATAATTTAGAACATCTGAATTCAACTTTCCAGGTTTTTTTCCACCAATGATGTTTTCACACATTTTTACACACATTTTCTGCAGAAAGATGAGATTCTGCTGTAGATTTTGATATAAAACACTTTGATATAAAACACAAATGCATACTAATTTGTATGTAAGAACCTTTAAAAGGTGAACTGACAAAGAAATGGAATAAATTAACCAGAGGGTTGAAAAACATCTAAATATGACAACAAACGATCTCAAGTCAGGCTGGGAGAATATTTTACACACATGAGAATAAAATGTCACACATTAGAGATTATATGAAGATGATTAAACACAAAATGTACCTTTTATCTAGATACTGCCAGGTTTCTGCAACATGTAGCATCCAGAACGCCTCAAAATCCACACAGAACATTTGTTGGAGAGAGATTTCCCATCGTTTACTCACACAGTGGCAGATATAATAATCCTGAATATGATCATGGTTTCATTCCATCTCTTATCCAGCTGCTCTTATTCGCTTCCATCCTCAAACACAATGACACTCGTCTGAGTTGTGAGCCTCTTTTACTCTGTCACCAAGAAGTGAATCTGGATATGAATCTGGCGACACCTGGTGGCCTCGTGGTGTTTGACATGAGACAGGATTTAATAATGAGTCAGTGAGGAATATAGTGTGTGCGTGTGTGTGTGTGTGTGTGTGTGTGTGACTGTGTGTGAATGGACACACACTGTTTTTATGAAATAACGTTTCATTATTCTTTCTATGGTTCAGTCAGTTGCATTTAATCAGTGAACAATTAAGAGAGTGACTAATGAATAACTGATCTCAGGTCAGACATGATGAATAAAATGACTTTTGAAATTAAACCAAACTAGAACTGAACTCAAACTATGGACTGATAACTAAATTCTAAGGACCAGAAAATAAAGACAAACACAATTAGGCTGTGTAGCAAATAATGAAACATCATCAAAATGAGGTGAAATATGATGATGATATATTGTTTCATGCTTTGATTCATTTTTCAACACATGATATTTACCTTTTTCTTCTGGTCATGTGTAGATTTTGTAAAATGTTGACATTCTTTGTTGATTACATCAGAAAAAAAGAAAAGAATAAACAGAAATAAATACAAATATAAAAGTAGTTCCAATGAAAATTGGCATCTTTATTCTGAGTCAATGGCAAATTGAAATTTGACTTATGTTCGGTGATCAGTGACGACAGCTGCCATGGTTTGGATTATAAAAAGTAAAAATAAATTCTTTTGAAAACACAAAAGTCATTATAATTAACCTTATAAACATTCAGTTCTGACACAGCAACCAGGACTCGGCAGGCTGACTGCTCCGAATCCTCGCCTGTGGCTGGAAGTCACATTGGAAAATCAAGCTTATACATCTCTATTCAATGTTGTAACACAGAAAGCTGCACAGGTCACTCAGCTGTCAGATTACTTTTGAATGTGCAGAAAAATATCAAATATACAGTATATCTAATGTTACATTACCAATACAGGACAAACAGATGAAAACAATTTAAATAATGCTTCATACAAGCTTTCGAATAGCATGCAAATCCTGTATAATGCCCTGTTATCCATTCTCAGATACTCTAATCTGACAAACCAAAACAAATTATACATCAAGATTTCTATTTCTTTCATCAAAATAAAGCAGGTTAACTGATTTTATGAACATGGTCTATTTGAAATGTAAGATGTGCAACAGCTGCTGTATAAAGATAATCCTGTTAGAGGATGTTCAGCCTCATTCTGTCTCATATCTGCTGTCTCAACAGGAAGCACTGATCTCTGACTATGTTCATCCGTCTGATGCAGCTTCATTCAGTCAGTGTTTGAAATGCCTCTCATGTCATGGCTGCAGAAAACGCCAGATTCTGATTGGCTCACAGATGTCAAAGCTCAAGGTATACTTTTATTTCTACGTCAGCCGTTTAGCAGGATTTCACAAAGACTACTGAACCTCCAGATCTCTAAATCCACATTTCTGATTGGTTCAGTCGTTTTGCTCCAGGTACGAGGAAAAACCAAAGCAACCAATGAGAACTCTGTAGGCAGGATTAAAGGATTACTAATCAGAGCTCCCATCATATTTACGTATTTATCTAAATGCCTCCATGATGATGGAAAGGCTGAAGCTTCTTAGTCCACAAAATATCTCTGGAGCTACACAGGAGGATGGGGACTAGTTTTAAAAGTAAAAATCAAACAAAGAAATGGAAAACAAAAACAAAAAAACCCAAATGTACAGTTTAATCCAGGACTAATCCAGGTTTAATCCAGAAGCCCTTAAAAGTGACGTATGTAACATCTTTTCAAATAAATGGCAGGTCAGCTGTACACAGAAATATTACTTATTTTTAATATTTATATTTTAACATTTTAAAACAAGTACCGTCTCCTCCTGTTTATCAGATTTAGAGTGTTTTGCTGAAGGTGAGTGATGTAATAATCCTTTAAGAACAAGGAAACTGTCTTTCTAGCATGATAATTCCATCCTCATGTGTTTTCTTACATCTGACTGAATTATGGTTTACCTGAAGAGAAGTAAATAATAGTGAACAACAACCACAGATGCAGTTAAACCAAAAAAACTATTTGTGAACTCTTCATGTAAAATGACCCATAAATAGATTTATATAATAAACATATTTTCTGGATGAATTTCACAACCTGATGGCTGATATTCAAAAAAAAAAATTATATACTTGTAAAAACTTCTATTCATGCAGAAAAATGTGTGAATCCTGCAGTGAATTCCATAAAGAGAACACAGTTACAGCTTGACAGGGTAAAGGAACAAACTGTGATACAGCAAACCAAGAAAATACAGCTAATGAAAAACTGCATTATAAATAAATATATGAATCATTCAGTTGTAAAATGTGTATCTGCTTTGAAATGAACTTTAAAAATGAATCTTTATTAATACGTGTTTAATAAAATCAGATGTTATGATTTGCTGCTATGATCCTTTTTATGATGATTGAGAGAAAACAAACACAAAACACATGTAAAAAATGGTTCTGATACACTGCTTTGAACCCTCTCAGCCACCGTATGTTTGCTGTTGACTGCTTTCTTTTCCAAAGTAGAACTGATTTTAATCTTACAATAATAAATCATTTTCAGGCTACTTTCATTCACACATGTAACTTCTGTCGTAAATTTAAACAGTAACAAAAGATACATCTAAATAAAAGTTTAGCTATAAAACTTCATTAAATATTTTTTTCTATTTCAAACTACTGAACTCAGAAACTGGAAAACAAATAAATAAAAATGAAATACCATTTTGACCCAGGTCTGTTTAGGAGGCAGCTGTCAAAACGGCATCAGGAATGCTTCTGTACGTTTGATTTTCAATGAAACAGGAAGGTTTTTTTGTGTAAAACACGACAAAAGGCATCTTCAGATCAGCCTAAAAAACTGGATTTTGGTGGTGGAGGAAATTCTTTTGCTTTTGTTTGTTTGTTTTTAACTAAATATTAATTTCAAATCACAATGAAAAACCTTTTTTCTGCTGACTCGCAAAAAATTTTGGTAAACAGGCCAAAATAAATATTTGAAAAACTGTAAATATATCCATAAACAACTGTCCATCATCTGTACATCATCAGCGTATGTATGCCCTTAGAGAATTCTGGTGCGTAGTTTTGTATGTAAAACAATGTTTCAATAATGTATAATAATAATCTATTTACAAAGAAGGAGTTCTTTTATACATACAATCCTTTGTCTTCTCCTGTACAATACTTACAGTTACAGTTGAATCACGGCGTCCTTTTTAACACCTCAATACAAAAGTAAAGAATCATAAATGTGACCAGGCTGATGCTGGTATTTTCCTATACAGCACAATCATTCAAAGAAAACATCATAGCTGCAGGTAGAGGGACTTTTGAAAAGGCAGTCAGATAGTATCAAGAAGGAATCATCAAGAGGATGCTTGTTTTTGGTTTTTTCATGGAAACACATGGCATCTATCTGCTCTGTGAGCTGCTCTGAATTCTTTATCACAGTTACAGGATGGATGTCACATCAAACACAGCAAGTAGCTGGTGCTAAAGTGTCCATGCCTCACTAGGAGTTAAATGTGGATGCAGTCAAAGAAACACGTCAGTAGGTACGGTATCTCCCGTAGCTGTGATGGTCGTCCCGTCCAAAGACCATCGACGACTAAAGGAAGGTGAAACGTCTCTACTTTGAGACTTATTGAAGTTTCTGTGCTCATCGGAGCCTCTACCAATACTGGCACCGTGTCCAGCCTCCTGGAGAGAGGCTGAAACTCCAGGTTTGGATAAAAACTCAAAGATATCTCCAAACGTCTTCAAGTTTCCCCTCAGTGGCTTCATGGAGTCTCTGGTAGCCCTACTTCTTAGCCAGTTGGAAAGGATGTTGGCCCTTTAAACACGGGTATGAATAGAGTTTAATCACTTCAGAAACACATGCAAAAGGAATCAGCGTTGCATAAAACGTTATTAGGTTAATGTTTCGGAGTTATTTGATCTACACTGCCCCTAGTGGCAAAGCCTGGAACCACCTGAGTCAGAGGCCAGTTCACAAGGTAAGCAGTTCAGCTCTTATTTTAATGCACCCACCAAAACAAAAGAATTTATCGGATTTAGAGACTCATACTGGCCCACGACATTTCACTGTATGAACCTGGACCGTTTCACTGTGTGAACCTGGACCGTTTCACTGTGTGAACCTGGACCGTTTCACTGTGTGAACCTGAACCGTGCTTCACTGTGTGAACCTGGACTGTGTGGGACCTTCAGGATGTGTAGTAGAACACAGAACATTCATTGACATTAGATCCTGTCGGCTGGTTGGTATTTAAATAACTAATGAAGTTAAATACCTGCTATGTAAATGAAGAGACGATGACGCATCGTTTCTTCTGCAGGAGGATCACTGCAGGTTATGTAATTCCCTCATTTATGATATAATATGTATTATGGTTTTGTTGCAGAGAAGACAGGATTAAACCGGTTCCTCCAAAGCTTCTGACAGAACATCTATTTCAAATGTTTTCTAAAACATCCATAAAACAGGAGATTAATAACAGACTAATAAAATAAGATTTAAAAAATCCATAAGATTTATAACAAACGCAAAAACATAAGAAATGTAATTTAATTATGATTGTCACCTTGAACACAATCAACACATTTCAGAATATGTATGTATGATCAATATGACGCACAATGAAGGCCAGCTGGGAGGCTGAGAGGCCGTTTACACGACAACCGCTTCACCCAAAAACTAAACTTTTGTTGCGTTTTGACTGTTTGTTTGCATGAGAAAAAAAACCTTTGAAAACGGCATCATAACATCACCGTGTAAATGAGCAAAATGCAACTCCTCTGAAAACGATGATGTCACAGCCCAGCATTCGTGTATAAGAACAGAACACTATGGAAAGAACAACAAAAACAAAGATTGTACTCCAATCATCTGCTCTTCTGTGGTGTTAGTTGGTGTAGATCTTCTTCTGTGGTTTTCAAATGTAACCCTGCCCTCTGCTGGCCTGACATGCATACTACAGCGTTTTCAGCTGTTGTTAGCATCTGTGTACGAGGATCGTTTGGAAAACGTCGTGTGAATGCAGAACTTTTTTAAAAACGCAAAGAAAACTCAATTTTCAGCAAAAACGTTGTCATGTAAACGGGTTCTAAGATGTGAGTTAATGCAAGGTAACGGGTGCAGAAACAGGACACAATGAATATTTTATTACTGGCAAAGAAACAACAAGAATCTCTCAGAGCAACATCGACTCCAGGCAGAGCAAACACAAACGAAGCTTTGTCAAAGAGCAGCATCAAATGGACCAAGCTCCAGCCAGTCCAAACATTTCTTCAACGCTGAGTCACTTGGTCAAGTTAATGAGGTTAGCTTAATGAGCAAAGCTACTCCATACAAAACGACGTGGATAAAATGTCCTACAGTTCTTCTTCACTGTCCAGGCAGGTTACAGCTTTCTTCATACATGGATGAGACAATGTGGCGGCTGGCAGCATGCCTTATGGGTGAGCAGCAAGATTTCCATCCAATATGGGCTGTATACTGATTAGAAGACTGACAAACACACAACCTACAAACACTGCAGTTAATACACACAGCCTGGCAGCCGTAAAGCAGGAAACGGCTGCCCGTAAAATTTGGCAAAACTATTTACATTGAACTGAAACCAGAAGCGATGAACGAACAACGAGCCAAAACATGGAGCTGTGGTTTTCCTGCTGTACAGCTAAACATTTAGTCTTCAGGATCTTTCAGGCCTGAACTTCATAGCTTCAAATGGGTACGAGGTCTTGGTTGAGACCCTCCTCCAGGACACCAGTGTTGGGTTTTGGACATGAAGTGTGATTGTCTGGTACTGAATAAAGTCTGTGACGCTACAGCGACATGCATGGAGGAACTAAAAGGTGATGTCAATCTGCTAATGGGCCGATTTCTGCAGCATTTTTGTGTTTGGAACTAATTGTGGTGATAAAGGAACTCTGGAGACCAGGTTAATCTGTTTATGAGTTAAACTCGAGGGAAAAGTTTAACTTTTAGTTACTAGAATAACAATCGTCTTCCTCATAAAGTAAGAAAAGGAGCATTTTAATGGACTCAAAAGTCATGTTTCCTCCTCTAGACCCTAAAACCAGGACAGGTTTCTCATCCACCCAGTTGTGTTGGTTAACAAAGCAGGAGGCCAGAAAAATTCTGACATTTAACACTTTAAATTTAACCACCGTCCTTACATAGGAAAACAAATCATTCACCAGAGTCAAAGTGCAAAGTTTAATCAGCTTCCTGTCACTTTGAACTATTAGTGTATTTAGTGAATGTGTACTGTTTGTGTATTTAGTGAATGTGTACTGTTTGTGTATTTAGTGAATGTGTACTGTTTGTGTATTTAGTGAATGTGTACTGTTTGTAGTACATGTTTGTTTTTCAACACTTGATCCAAAGAGGAGAGTTCAACTACGACAAATGCAAACACAACCTTTCCAGCCCACAACTCAGTGCAGCATGGTCTGTTACAAAAGAACAACACAACATAATACAATAAGTTAATAAGCATTATCCATTTCACATGATGCACAAATATCATGCATATGTAGCCACATTATAATTCTTACTTATCTGGTCATATTAAAATAATGTAAAGATATAAAAATCCAATACATAAACACTCATATGTATTAAAATAAACAATCTGTACAAACATTTGCCTTTTTTTTAAGGATTTTTTTCCATGTATAACAGAATGGGTGAAAGTAAAAAAATAAATATCCTATGTACAATCACACAAGCCATTCCAAAGTTACTGTCACTGCAAGGAGAAAGCAGAAAACATCAGCTGTTAGTTCAAACACTGTTCATGGTGAAGTTAGCATATGTGAGCTGCTGATTAGCCACGAGACAACAGTGTCCAACCAGGACTTACTTTATTCCAACATCCTGGAACAGGTAAGCCGTCGTCTCCCTGGAAGAAGAAAAGGAGAAGTTAGTGAAGCCGTCGCTGCTGATTAACGCTGATCATGCATTATTGTTATACAGTTAGACAATCACAACAGAGGTTTTCTCATGACACAGCACAAAAAGCAGGTCTACACTGTACTTTTGTATTTTACACAGACACAACAATCCTCCCATGAGCAGGCATTTAGCAAAACACTGCCTTTAACAGGCAGAAACCTGGAGCAGAGCCCGCCTCTAAGTGGGCGGCGACCCTGATGATGATATACAGGACAAAAAACAGCTGAGAGCTTTTTCAGCTTGTTTTGTTGGTTACATGAATCAGTGATGTGTGTGAGTGTTTAGTATGTGTGTGTTTTCTCTTTTACGTTTAAATGGTTCAGTATGCTGATGTAGGGTTGTTTATTGTTTATTTGTTTGTTTGTTCTCTTTCTAACCCTGAGTAATTGTATTTATAAATAATAATGCTTTTTATACACAATTACTTCATTGACACTTTATTACCCACTAGTGTTCTGTATGTATGTGTGTTTGTGTTTGTGTATGTATGTATGTGGGCATGTTAATGTGATTTTTAAAAAAAAGCCTTACCTGTAATTAAATTTAGAAAATTAAAGACTTTATTCTCTATACTTTTCTCTGGTCTGTTTAACCATCTCTCCCTCTGCTGCTCCACCACCACCTGTAGGCTCCAGTTAGGGGGTTCAAGAAGTTTTCCCATCACTTCCCAATATATCCATATAATCATGTCTGCGGGGAGTGATATGTTCAATATGTTCTACATAAACATTTCAAACTCATGAGTTGTCTGACTAGATTTATGAGCCAAGAAAAAGTTACCTTTCAATACAAAATCAAACCACTTCCAATCCATTCGTTTGCAAAGTTAGACTATAGAGAACTTACTGCAAATCACATGATGCATGTTGGGCCAATAAGCAGATTAGGGGGAGTGGTTAAAAAATGACATGCCTCGATGCCCTCAAACTCCCCCAACCTCAGACCTAATGTTGTGTTTATGTGGATCAGTTTCCAGATTTAACTCCAAATCCCCAAAGCAGAAAACAGTGGAAACAAGAGCAGAAACTAAAACAGTGGCTGCCTTACAAACCGTTTCCATGCTCACACCAGTAACTACTTCCTACTGTTTTCACCACCTGTGGTTTTCTGTTGGAGAAAACGGTTCTCCATGCAAGAGATTATGAAGAAAGACTCTAGTACAATTTAACAGTAGTAGTAGTAGCAGTAAAAGAATATTTATTTTCTTGCTCATGTTCATGTTCATGTTAGTTTTAAGGAAGGTCAGCTGTAAAGCTACGCCGATCAGTTACAAGACGTCAGATTTCACTTTCATGCAAACTTGCGTGTTTCTGCGAATATACTGTGCAACATCTGAGCATCACTGGTCAGGGGTATGGTTAGGGATAACCTAACTAGGGGCATGCTGGGAAAAAATGAAGGGAAAGAACGAGCACATTACCACAGGACAAGGGGCATCCAGCCCATCCAGGCCTGGCAGGCCCGGTTCCCCTTTCTCCCCTTTAAAGCCTCGGAAACCCTGTTTGTGAAATCAACCATTTAAAAACCAGCTCATGTGTAGCAGAGGAGTGTTTGTCCTCCACTGCTTGATGGCAGGAGGGTCTCCGCTTCTGTCCGCTGGTGACTGGATGCAGGTTTCCTAAACATGCAGGCAACCTGGGACGGACAGGAACTAGACTCACTGAGGTGAGCTCTCAGGTGTGGCACCAAAAGGTTTCTGTGATAACAAAGTACTGGTTTGATCTATAGTTCTGCTACCGACACAAAACCTAGGAGTCCAAAGGAACAACTGGGATTGAGGTCAGATTTGGGCCATTTTGTTGAGTAATTTTTAGGATCAGGTCCGGTTTGGGTTTGGGTCAAACGTTGCCGGCTGTAATAGTGCAGGTGATCAGGATGCCTCCCTGAAGACCTTTAACACACTGTAGGGATTCCTTATATCTGGCCTGTGAACATCTCTGAATCCTGCAGGAGGAGCTGATGGAGGCTGAGGGGAAGGACACCTGACTGGGTGACACTGATGGATGGGTCGGGTTGCGGTTTGGTTGTTTCTAGATATTTCTGTGATGTGAAGGAAGGCCAGTATGTTGTATTAGTCTGATGAGCTAATGATCAGTAACGGATGCTGGGAAGGATGGTATGGGAAGGTTTCAGGTCTGGTAGAGGTGTGGACCAGGTACTGAAACAAGGTGCAGAACTCTAGTTCGTCTCTGGCTTGCAGAGCTGCAGGATGGGGGCAGAAAATCAAGACGACATACTTTGGTGCCTGCTGATAGTCACCAGCAGTGGTTCCTGGTTCCTGTCCATCTCGATGAAAAAAGAGGTCCCTCAGGGAGAGTTTAGGTCTGTGGTCCATCCAAGTAATTATTGGTTTGGTAAATTTCTTTTCATCCCAATGGAACGGAACATGAACTTTAGGATCTGATCAATTCAATCACACATCTACTGATAAGTCTGACAGCTGGTGGAGGACCTGGACCAAACCCTTTCTGAGGCTGATTAGAACCACTGAATACCAGAGCCAAAAGGAAGCCGACTACTGAATACACATCTTCAGATAGCGCTCCTTCCCTTTGCCTCTTGGTTACACAACAGACTACTGACATACCAATGGACAGGGGGCATCTAATCCAGGTGCTCCTTGGTCTCCCTTATCCCCTTTGGCCCCCCTGTTGCCTTTCTTGCCCCTCTCTCCCTGCAAACAACAGTGTATTAAAAAGACAAACTTTAGTCCTCCTCATTTAGCCACACATGAAGCAAATGTTGTTTGCAAGGTTTCATCTGTCAGGTGTTTCTTGCAAGAAATATTACAAGTTATTTTAAGTCACCAATGTATTTGGTGTTTCTTTTTCATGTTTTCTAAAAAAACAAATGATTGTAATAACTTTAGTGGAAAGGGAAGGTAAGTAGAGGGAGTTAGGAGGGACAGCTTAAAGCCAGAGCTGTTGGTGAGCAGGTTTCATCCAGGTATCCTAGCAGGGGCTACCGACAAGCTGCTGCTTTACTTCCATGATGTCTGCTGAACAGAAGATTAACCTGAATGAATGAGAGGATGATGCTGACAATTAAAGCTAAAGTCGTAGGATGGATGTTAGGTGTCATTACAGCTGCATAATCCTGAGAGGTTAAATAGAAAGACGTTTCACTTCTCATCGAAGACGCGACATCGGTTCTAACTGTTCTAAGAATCGACACATTAGAAGTCCAACGTCAAGACTAGTTTAGTATCATCATAACTTTTAAAAATGGATAGATGAGTTAATAAAGAGGAGAGAGGCTGCAGTTCATTGGACCTGATCAGTTATTTTTAATAATCATTAGAATAACCTGCATAAAAACAGGTGGATGAAACCAAAATGTGATATTTTCATCATTATTTCCATCGTTCATTGGTGATGTCATCTGATTGCTCTTATAGCAGACTAAGCTCTGGGTGCAGAATTGAATTGAACAGAATCTATTGAACATTATGGATCTTTTAGTGACAAAGTCGTGCTCTTTGCCCTGAATCAATATAAATACTGTATGTTGTTCATTTGAGCTTCTCTCATCCTCTTTCTCTCTAGATGGATTTGTAAATATGAAATGCTTAGTTTAATCATGTAAACATGGCATATATGACGTCATTGTTTGGAGCTAATGCTAGCTACTTTCATTGGAAAAGCATAGGGCAACACTGACCCTCATCTTGACCAAGATGGTCTTGGATAAATTGGATGAAGTTGTGATCGTGATCTTTACGAACCCTAACCCAGTCGTTTTTGTGCCTAAAGCCCTAACAACAGTGGTTTGTAAACTTTAACTGTCATCCTGCTGATAGGATAATAATAAAAGATAATGCTAGAATTTTTAAAGGCAATGAAAAAAATCATTTTACAAATCAAAGTTTGTTTCCAGGTGTTGGGGAGTAATAACGTCACTGCATATGTTTAATAAAGCCTTTAGTGTCTCCATAAGGAGCTGTGTGAAGTTTTGATACGTGTCCTCAAGTGATGTCACTTGAGTCAGGGCCAGTTGGGGCAGAAGACAACAAGTCTTTAGAAAGTCTGACACTTACTTTTCCTCGACTAAAAGGGGTTTAATCTTTTAATAGTGTTTGTTGTAGATTTATTTGAAGCTAATCTTTATCGTTTTTAAAACTTCCTAAGAGCCAAAAGTTATTCCCATATGTTTAAGTAATTTAATGAAATGTCACTTAAATTATAACGTTAATGTTCAAAAGCCTTGCTTAAAACTTGACATTAAGAACTTTATATAGAACAAGATACCTTAAGACATTATGACTAAATTTGAATGTGATAATAAACCTTTATTAAACCATCATGAGTCTATGTAACTGGTATACATAAGGAAAAGGAAAGGTTCTCCAGGCCTCTGAAACTTTAAGCCTCTCTGATTGAATTAAAACTGAATATAGTCACATTAATTAAAAAGTGAACAACATATAAACAACTGTTCTCTGTAGCCACTGATTAAAGTTTTTTTGCACCTTATTATTACTGTTATTGTTTATTTATTATGTTATGATTTTTATTTTTGGACTAACATTTTTATTTAAATTTGATTAATGTATTTGAGTATATTCTACCTTTGAATGTCTGAAGGCTTTAATTTGTATGTTCTTAAAGTTAAATAAAGATGTTTTTGAAATTTAAAATGATCTGTATCTGCTCCTCATCTCTGCTCCAGGCTGGAGGATGAAGCATAGCAACTCCTGTCTGAACTGTGTACTGGTGGTTGCATTGTGGGTAATGTAGGCACCAGGTTTACTTGGTAAGACTCCACTCCTTCTGTATGCAGATTATAAAACTGGACCGTTAGTATTAACAGAACATATGTTAATACTAACGTATTAACACCAACACGCTCACCTGCTCACCAACAAGGCTGTAAGGGATCAGATTAGGAAACTGGAACATTATGTAAAGAGAATATAATATGATAAGAACAATAATAGGATGCCTGACGACAGTGTTCTCCCAGTGCTGCCTTATTATCTCCTATAATAAACTCATATGGTCGACTGTCTTCAGGTTTAATGCTTCTGTCTCTCATCAGATACAAAGTTGTGTTTGATGGTCGGAGAAAGAATCAGAGATGAGCTGCAGTCACTTCAGTGACATAAAAGGTTCCTTTAGGTTTTCTTCCTGTTCTTTAACCGTTTGGCTTATAGTTTACTAATTATGACATCATATAGGGCAGATTAATTACCTGCATGTTGAAAGGTTTTTTATGGAATCTCACTTAACTCAAATTAAAAACGATTAGCTCAAACACATTTAGCTAACATCTTAGCGTAGCATACGTTCTGACAGCCGTGGGAGAACACTGCTGGCCAAAGGGGGTGTCAGGGGGTGAAGGGGTGGAGGGAATATGAATGCTTGCAAGGAGGAGGTACTGTTAAACAGGAGCAGGAGGTGTAAGAGGAGGAAGATTAACCCAGGACTACATTAGAATGCAGGAGGAAGAGGAGCAGGAGGCCAATGTTTGTGAGAGGGAGAGAGGGCAACCCCGGCAATAAAAAGAGCCACGGGCCACAGAGCAAGGTGGAGGGGAGTGAAAGGGGAGAGGAAGACCTGCGGAAACAAAGGGAGACAGGACAAAGAGTGAAAACACCGGCACTATCCCATAGCTTAGTCTTCAGCACTTTCAACTGGACGGTCGCATTCCAGTCTGGCTATCAGCTGTTTCTTTTGAGGCCAGTTGAAAATGCTGAGAGAGCTTATGAAATGTGGAAACTTAAAAAGATGGGAGTGGAAATATTAAAAGAGTCACAGGTTAATGGGAAGGAAACAGAAACACTCTCTTAGAGGAAGGGTATGTGGACATATCTGATCCACGTCACCTGGAGATGAAATACAGTTTTTACACACCATCATTTTACAGGCCTGTTAGCAAATATTCACTATTTAATGACAATCATTTACTTTTTTTTCCCAGAGTAAGAAGATGGATATCAATCTCCTGTTTGTGTGTTCGGTACAACACTGGAGTCAGGATGGGATTAGCCTAGCTTAGCATAAAGACTGGAAGGAAAGGGAAACGGCTAGCATGAACATTTTATCCATCTGTCCAGTATTTCTGTGCAGAATCTGAAGCCTGCAAACTGTAGTTCTGTTACAAAGTATTCAGTGAAACCTTTGTTTTTCATCCTGCATTCTGAGGAAAACTGAATGTTTTGTCTTTACCGACTGCAGAAAAGAATAAACTTCCCTTAACTTATGTTCACCAGCTAACTTTGAGCAGCACGGAGGGTTTTTAGTGTTTATTTCACTGAGAACAGCTTCCTGCTGCTGTTGGAAATGATATGAAATAATGTACCAAACAGTAAAGATGTGAGGTCTGTATATGGAAGATGAACCATGAAGAAACCTCTCACTCCCCCACAAATACTGGTTGATCAGTTTTAATTTTCCAATACTGGAAGTAAAATGACATGAGATCATGGATCATATTTAACATAAAGTCATCTTCCTCTTGTTTATCCACAAATAGTATGAATATAAAGATACTGATGACATCTTTTAAAACACAGACAGGAGACTGATATCCGTTTGTCTGAACCCACATTAAGAGGTCCCATGACAATAACACAGGAGAACTCTGTAAGTCAGGTATCTACATGAAAATGTGTTTTCTTTAATAACAACCAAACTCGTCTGAAGTCTTATCAGGAATTACTGTTAGTTTATCCTGAGCTGCATTTCAAAAAGAAGCCACAGAAAAACAAAGACCTCAGAAAAGCAGAAGACATCCTGATGTGAATTATTCAGGACGGTTCAAAGCTGTTCAGCTGTTTCATCTGATATCAAAGAGAAAATCCTCATAATTAACTTTTTCATTGTCATCTTAAGAGTCGTCACATTTCTGCTAAGTGACTTTTATTAATGCCCCACAAAGAAGCCCTGATGTCTGATTTCAGAATTTAATGAGTAAAACCATAAATGAGACCTGATCTGTGTGGATTACAAAATTAAATCTGAGTATTCAGAATCATGTCATTGTTTCTGATATCTATGTAATATATAAGTGGTGTCTTACCCGGTTCCCTTTGAGTCCTTGTGGTCCTACTATACCCTGTGAAAATAATGAGATATAACATTAGTAGATGGTTGGTAGGTATACTTCATCATCATCTGCATACGTACGGAAACGCCTACATACTTCTTTACGTCTATCAGTACGACCTCAGGAGGGTCAAAAGTTTCAACAACAACAAATATGGCGACGGTCGGAGGAGGTTGTGATGATGTAACTAATAAATACAAAGCAGCTAAAGCAGAGGTAACGTTGTCATCGGACTGTGAGGTCATCAGGTACATCGAGACATGAGGACGGAGAGTTTTTCGCTTTTTGACTTCACTATTTTCTTCTTTGTTGTTTCCATACATATTTGTCGGGCCTTGCTTGAATTGTAGCTACACTGCCCTCCGACCATTTCCAGTGGTACTGCTTCGTTTCGTAGGTCTCGTACCTGAATACGCAAGGAATGAACGCAGAGGAAGAGTACAGGAGGCTCTGTCCGTATCCGTCTTTAACGTAGAGCATAACTGGGCCTTTAGTCCAATCAGAAAAGTGAACCAGACTCAACTTTTGCTACAATGTAATGTGACGTCAGCAAACCCTGCCTTTCTGTGTCATTTGAAAACATATGTTATGGTACGTTGGTTTGGAATCTGATGTAAGAGATTTATTTATTCTAGTATTCTATCTGACCGGGTTCAAGCGTTTTCCCCTCGACACCTTCTCATCCCGGCTCGCTACGTACTGACGCTCTTTGGTGTCTGTGGCCGACACCAAAGCCTTCCTAAAAGGTGCTGAAAACGGCATATTGGTTCAGTATAGGAACAAAACCTACGGTCAGGTTTAAAGATCAGGGATGTGTGTTTACTTTCACACAGGATAAAACTCGTGGGACTTCCTTGCTTTGTATCGACACCCTTGTTGTGATGTCTACAATGACTTACAGGGATGCCTTGAGGCCCGATTGGTCCTGGTAATCCTGCGTCTCCCTTTTCACCCTGTAGTGATGAGACAAAATCCAACATCAGAGGTGGTCTGGGACACACATGATCATGTTCTCACGTGTGAACGTGACTGTGGGCCGCAGTAAAGGAGCGCCGACTCCACCGACGTCACCTGAACAAACAGGAAGTAGCCATAGCGACAGTACGCTGGATTGTACGCTGTCTGATTTCCATTTCCTGTCTGATTCTCTCACCTGCTGAAGCGATGAACTAGTAATAATCTGTGCTGCCTTAACAATCACACATTCTGAGAGATGTTGATTCAAGAGAAACTGAATAAATGATGCAAAACCACATCCAGGGGCAGGACCAGAGGGGTGCTGGGCTCAGCTGAAATCTGATTGGCCCCTGCGGTGCCTCTCCTGTACTTGTAATTCCTACTGGATATTTGTGTTCAATCTGGCTCGTATCATAGCCATAATACCTGTAGTCTATGGACTTAACAGTGTCTGTCTGTGGGAAACACCAGAGAAATGTTTCACAACTATCAGCTGATTCATGATTTGTTAAACTAAAACTAATGAAAACTCAGGTTCAGCCTCATTTTCAAGACAAACTTAACAGGATTCAGGTCCATTATCCATAATTTGGGACTTGGCAGAACTTTTTCAGGACGTCTGGTTACTTTATGAACGTAGTTCTAGTAGAGCTAAAGACAAGTTTCTCTGCTCTAAACTGTTGTATCTGTTTGAATAGTGTACAATACCTGGTATTTAAGTATTTTATGTATCACATATTTGGAAAAAAATGTCTTATCTATTGTTTTTTAATGCACCCCAGATTAAAATTCAATAAATATGAAAATTAAGTGTCTCTTTGCTAAACTCTTTCGCCATACATAATGTGCTTGAACAAGTTATAATTTGTAAAAACATATTTAATTATGTTTGTCTTTGCTCAAAGCTGTAGAGCCAATGACAAACAAGGAATGAAATGTATAAACATCTTACTGAATAAAGAAATGTGCATGGATGTTGGTCAAAAGTGTGGCCCCTTTATGGCCCCTGATTTAGAAAAATCCTAGATCCGCCACTGTGGCCATTTCTTAATCATAATGACTTCTTGTATTTTAAGCATTAAATATGATTATTAAAAGTGTGAAATTAAAGGCTTTCTGTGACAAATTCTTCCTGTTATTTCTTTATATTAAACAAAATAAAAATAAAATGTGTCCGTTTGTCCCAACGATGCAGTTTATTTGCATATTGAGAGGTGGAGTGAGATCCCATCACTAGTGGTCACTTCTAAAGCTGTGATAGTTCACCCAGGATGGATGTTAACACCAGATACTCACTCTCTCTCCCTTTGGTCCTGCTGGTCCTGGTACACCTGCTGGTCCTATCAGACCCTTTACAAGAGAAATAGATACCTGTTAGCAGATAGAATTAGGAACGTACTGGAGAAAATATCATTAATAAATGCTTCAAATCAGTAAATCAACAAGCCTTCTGGTGATGTCACATGGGCCAATGAGATAGTTTTATTTTTTACCAATCTGGAGTGACAAAAAAGGTGTCAGGACATAATTTAGTGTCCTGACACCTTCATCAGTAACACAGCAAGCTTGTTGAACTACTGTCCAAACCGTTAAAAGGAGGGAAAATGAATCAAATGTCAACAGCTGCAGTTCTCTGAGACTGGAGAGGAAGACCTTGCATCCCAGGCATGTCTAGAATGTACAACGCTGTGTGGAATGCAGCTGTTCAGATGCAGTCTACGACATGTCAGCATGCAGCACGGGCATCCCTGCATGCTCTGTTTGGATAGTTCTGCAGTAGCACCTTTGCAGCCCACTGCTGATACAGTGACATGGGGAAGGAAACTGTTCAGGCGAGATTGAGAGCTGAGGATTTACACTGTTATGGCCTCCAGTATCAGACAGCTGATTGAGATACTATTAGCATAAAGTCATGTAACGCTTACAGTGTTTTCTTATGTCTTTAGCCTAACCTGAGGTCATTAAAGCCTGTATTCAAATAAATCTGGCAGTCCCCACCAGAAATACACTGAATTAAAGCTATAAGTAGCTTCTCCATGCCAGAGTATCCTCAGAACCCAACGCTAACAGTCCGATCCCGAAGGAAGGAAAAGAGACAGGACAAGCACTGGAAGCAGGAAAGCAAGCGGACAAGACGGGCAGACATGGCAGACATCAAGCAAGCTCTAGCAGGGGGGTTGGAGGAGGAGGAGGAGGAGGAAGAGGAGGAGGAGGAAGAGGGTGAGGGGACCAGAGCAGGACTTGCACCACTCACCACTGGACCTGGTCTGCCGTCTAACCCATGAGCCCCCTGTATAGCGTTGTATATAGTTAGAGAGCAGAGATGATGAGAGGAAGGTGGGGAGGGGGTGGGGTTGGGACGGGGGGAGGTGGGGGGGAGGTGAGTGAAGCTGTGATTCAAGTGATTTCAAAAACATTTACAGATGATGACAAATGACGGGTGATGAAAGTGGGAGGTGGAGGCAGAGTGAGTGACAGTGAGTAACTTCTACTGGTGGATGATGTCATCGAGTCTACGGCCATGTTTTTGATCTTAGTGATGGTTTGATGATTTGACAATGACATGATAGAACATCTTGTTTATACATCCATCCATTTCTATAAGTGTGTGTCCTTTCCAGGGGGGGGGGGCCTGGAGCCTATGCCAGCTGGGGCGAGAGGCGGGGTCCACCTGGACGGGTCACCAGTTTATCACAAACATGTGTTCACCGTCACATTCACACCTTTAGAGTCACTAACAAACAGCATCTCAGGGTGTTTATCAGTTAACTCCGCCCACTGATGACGGCGACAGATACGGTCGACTTTTCAACATTTAAAAAGAATTAAGCTTTAAATACAGAAACACATGCAAACACCCAAACAACTCCATTTACAACACAATACAGCTTTAAGGGACTCACATTAATAAAATGATGAACACGCTAAAGCTAATGTTAAGAGTATAAACAATATCTGTGATAATAACACAACCACTGAGGCTAAAATTAACTATTCGACATGCTTCTTCTAGTGTTTCTGTATTTTCTTCTGTTTCTTTTTGTGGTCATTTGTTCATTTTTCAGGATATTTGCATGACTTTTATCAAACTCCTCTTGGCCACCGTACAATGTACGTAATTCACCGACATTTGTGTTCATTCTCTCTCCACCCCTGGTTAGTCTTCATAATTAAACATCATTAGATCATCGTTGCAATACAATTTAGCATTCAACAGCTTAGCATTATGTAGCACATATTTATCTACATGGTAATATAAGTCGGGAGCTTCACCTTAGATCAGTGGGTGTTTAAACCAATAACAAAGACTATAAAACCCATGATGTCATAATATAAAACAGATCGAACATCATTTGAATAACATTTTACATGAAAAGATACAAAACGTAAAAATGTTAATTATTTACTTAACATTTTATCAGGATTATGACGACACAAAGGCAACAATAGAGATGAGAACCATCAGTCAGTAACATCAACATGGGTTCTAAAGGCTGCTGCTAACATTTCTGCACTGAAACAGTGACATTAAACCTTAACAACAGGGTCGCACACATATAGAATAGAGAAAGCAGGAAGTCTGGTGTACTTACAGGAAGTCCAAGATGGCCTCTGTCCCCCTTGTCGCCCTTCTGACCTGTGGCTCCCTTTTCTCCTCTGATGCCTATTCCCGGTTCCCCCTGACAGGAGATAGAACCCATCCTTTCATTCATAGAACGGTTGTGACAACATATAAATAACTGAAGGCAGATTTAATGAAACAAGGAGCTGGTGGATTTTTTTTAATGTTGTCTCACCTTCGGCCCAGAAAGTCCTTGAGATCCCTGGATGGAACAGAGACGAGTGGAGTTACTGATAGCTACTGATGGTAGAAGAAAACCTCAAACGGTATAAAAACACAGATTCTCCTTCTGTGCAGACAGTATTATAATGTACCTGATTTAGGTTATGGAATAAAATTATGTAAATCAGACGCTTTTGAAAAACACCTCAAGATAAAAAAAAAACTAGTAAACTTTAGTAACTTTTGAAACAAGATAATTTCATCAATCTCATTTTCCAGATCTAATACTTAAAATCTTGGCAGGTCCAGAACATTTAGCTTTGTTCACACATTTAGTTTCTGCATTAAAGACCCTACAGATTTAGAGGCTAAATGGTATATTTGACTCACTGCGGGGCCAACTGGTCCTGGAGGTCCTGGAGGTCCTGCAGGACCGTAGATCTAAATACAGACACACAAACACAAGCACCAGGTCTCAGGTCAGATAACACTGCTCATAAATACGGCTCTTCAGTGAACTAATCAGGCTGACCCTCACCATCTCTGACCGTCCTCCTTCTCCAGGTTGGCCTTTAGGACCCTGAGACAACAGGCAGCAGAGACACAGAAGAAGAAAAACTTATTTTATGGTCCGGATCATTAAATGAAAAATGAAAAAAACACTTTTTCACAGCATTTGGGGTGAATACTGAGTGTATTCTATTGCCCTTATCCAGTTCAGACTCTGCATCCAGACAGATGCAGGCTGAGGGGCATCATTGCGTACCATTGCACCGGGTAATCCAATAGGGCCAAGGGCCCCTGTGGCCCCCTTTTCACCCGTAGGGCCATCTAAACCCTACAGAACAAGGAAGATAGACGTCACGATAACTGTGGAGGGTTTCACTTCAGGGACTAAAGAGTTGATCTTTATGTTAGAATCAAAGCAAGAAAATTAGAGAGTTTGGTTTTTATCCAGACTTAGTTTAAAATTAATCACCACCGGGGGCAGTATACCTCCGTCACATGAGTTATTCTGTTTAGATTGGAAATTAAAAACACATATTTCTGCATTTTGTGTCAGTAATGTGAAGATTTAAAGACCCATCATGCCCTGTGCTCCCATCAGGCCCTAACAAGGTCACATACATCTGGGGGGCTAACTCCAAAAGATAAGTATCCAGACAATGTTCTGCAACCCTTCACAACTACATCCCATCACTTTCCTTTATTAGAACATCATGTCTGGAAATATTCCATCCAATAAAGAAAAGTAAATAAATACATTTGCTCAAGTACTGTACTCTAATATTATCGGTTATATAATAAAACAGCCCTTTAGAGGAGGCTAATGTATACCCTGTGATACTTTAAGTACATTTTCCTGTATGGTTCCTTTACTTAAGTTTTGAATGTAGGACTTTTAGTTGTAAAGTTTTGTACTTTTACTAAATTACACTGACCATCGTCTCACTGGCTAATGAG
Source organism: Chaunax sp. Z400 (assembly GCA_037577475.1). Lineage (NCBI taxonomy): Eukaryota > Metazoa > Chordata > Actinopteri > Lophiiformes > Chaunacidae > Chaunax > Chaunax sp. Z400. The sequence goes on from CM075193.1 coordinate 3,780,673, forward strand.
GGGCCAATAAAAACATGTTAGCATATTCTTAGTGTCTTAAAATGTTACTTTAACACTAAACCAAGTGCATGATGGGAAAAGAGATTCCTCAGAATACAATAACCAGGAGATAGATAAATAGATAGATAGATTCATACTTAATTGATCCTGAAAAACAAAGTATTAATCTATCATTATTACAGAGATTTAATTTAATTTTATAAACCACATTTTCTTAGCTTCTTAGCAGTACAGAGATCCTGTCGTCAGGACCTGACCTCAGAAACAAGCCATCAGAGAAACCAAAGTAGAACAAATGTCTCCATTAATAGATGACAGGTAGCTACAGAAGCATAGGTCTGATAAGGGGGCACACGGATCCCTGCCTCAGCGAACAGTTAAACTCTGGGTCATCCTGGGTCTCTGATTACAGAATAAGAGGGCAGCTGGAAAACTGAGGCCGTCCCTCTGGATGAAGACTCTGAGGGACTCTGGAACCCCAGGCAGTTACATGATGTGGTTCAACACAGTTACTCACAGGTGATCCAGATGGACCCATGTCTCCTTTGTCTCCCTTGGGTCCTGGGAAGCCCATGACACCACCCTCCCCCCTGGGACCTTCAGGACCAGCTGGGCCTGCAGGACCAGGCTCTCCAGGCTTCCCTCTGGGTCCCTGAAAACACAGGAGGACTTAGTTGTACCTGATGATACAACTTTGATCATCGGTCCTACGTCTGTCTTCAGTTCATCAGCTTCTATCACTGTCTTCATAAATGTAACCATTAGACAGACAAACCTTCTCTCCATCCAGTCCCGGAGCTCCTGGGAGACCCACTTCACCCTGTTTAAAAATATTTAACCCTTAATATATTTGTATTTAGTCTATAAATGGACAGTCATGAGATCCAGTATTGGGAACAACGGGTTAATTTGGCTGCGGGACACAAGAAATATCCAAACAAAAATAACAACCCTGAATGTGACTCATCTCTGTGATCCAGTGTGAAATGAAATACTGTGAGGACATCAAGTGTCGATCTTAAACATCTCCTACCTTAGCACCAGGCAGTCCAGGGGCCCCATGAGGTCCAGGTAATCCAGGGGGGCCCTATGAGGAGAAGAGATCATGTCATTTAAAAAAAAAAAAAGTAGATTTAGACATGCTGTAATAAAGTGTAGAGATGATTTACCATCAGGGGTATGTTGCGAATATCCTGTGGAGGAAAATAAATGTTTCTGTTATGCTGTAGTTTTTCTACATCTTAGAAAATTTAAACTTTTATTAATAGTGACATACATTTTCATTGTTTTGGATTTCAGCCTTTCCTGGCTCCCCTGTTGGGCCTGGTGGACCCTGGAAGGTGAAAGAGACCATTTTATGATCAGCATAATGATGATAAAAGGATATATGTTCATATATATTAACATGTTGTTATGAGGCTGTCAGACTTACTCTTGGTCCAGACGGGCCGTCAGGACCTGCTTCCCCCTGGTGGTGGATAGAAGGTAAAACACTCAGACTCTCCAGAAACGTTCTCTACTGATGTTTGAACAGTGTTTTAAGTCCTGTCATGATTTCTTACCTTGTCTCCCTGGTTGCCTTTGTCTCCCTGTAAGAGGAACAGCTGACTGTGTGACTCTGTTCACCTTTGGTTTACATGTTAACATCTGAATGAAGGCGTTGCTGCATTTCTACATCCACTAATCAAACATTTATTTCCCTTTTTACCTTGAGTCCCATCAGACCTGGCAGTCCCGGTGAACCTGGCTCTCCTTTAATGGCCGGGCTGGTACTGCTGGGCTCACCCTTCTCACCCCTCTCACCCCTCTCACCCTGCCATTTGTAGAGAGCAAAGCCTTAGATACACAACTTATAATATTAACCACATAAGAACAATAACAAATTGGATTTTAGTAATAAATAATGATGGATAAGTGATGTTTAATATTTATGTATTCTTCACATCTAACTTTTCTATTTAAATAAATCCTTAAAGGAGAATAAAGGAATGAAGCTTTAAAACTATGCAATAATCCAATGGAAGGACAGAATATACAAATAAAATAACATCTCTGATGTAATAGATGTTAACAAATAATTATCTATTCATTACAAGACTATTATTAGTCTCATAACTGCATAATAAAATCAGTAGTACTCATTCAGTACTAAAACACATTTATATGTTTCACAAATGACTCACGAGGAAAACAGAAAGCATTTAATAAAAGAATAAAAATAAATTTTGACTGGAAATAATCCTGAAAGTGTCCACTTTTCTGCTGCTATCATCTTCATCTCACAGTCTTCATCAGTGTTAGGATGTAGTTGCAGAAAAAAACAAGTCAGTGAACTGGTAGGAGAACCTGGTTTCTGTAGACCACCACAGACCACATCACATCTTCTCTGAACCAAAGACACTGTGCATGAGTGATGTTAGATATGATGGTACGATATAAAGAGTCAGGCAGTCCAGGTCTTATACCGCCCATCACAAAGACCACAGCACATCAACAAATGAAGCCCAGCTAAGAGAAACTTCTCAAACACATTAAGACATGATTGATTATCCAGTGACAAACACAAAACAATGATGTCATGCATATCTGGCTTTAGAGACATCCGGTTAGGAATAAGGATGACGGACAGAAACACAACCAGACAGTAAGGAAGCTCATTCCAGTCCAGGCCTACCCTGTAGCCCCTCTTGCCAGGGATGCCAGGGGTACCAGGGATGCCGGCCTGGCCCTTTAATAGCAGTAGAAGACAGACATTTATGACCGGCTGATCTGATTAAATATGGACTATATGCCACACACACTGAGCAGACAGTGATTTTACCTTTAACCCAGGAGTACCAGAGAAACCTGGTTCTCCCTACGACGGCCGAGAAGACATTCAGGTGAAAAGATGGAAGAAAAGGAAGAAAAGAAGAAGACGATGTGTAGAAATATACATGCAGACAAAACCATTGATCAAATTACATGGAAAAAATATTGAACGGGAGACAAACCACTGATCTCAGTGTCTGTATGTTATAATCAATTAATAACAATAAATAAAACATGAATCTTCTGCAAAGAGACAGAAAATTACTACAAATTACACAGAAGTTGTCTTTGTTTGATCCCATAAATCTAACTGCAAAATTCTAAACCGTGTCCTTCAGCCTCTGAGTCCCTTTGTGTCTTTCTATCGGGGTCTTTTTAGGACGGCTGAGGGGCCCAGTTGTCTCAAAAATCTGTCTCTTCTAAAGCACCCTGTGAAATTAAAAGCTGACTGATTAGCATGTGCTGAGTGAAGCTACACCACGCCAAACCCCCTGAAATGAGTTGTTAAAAATAGAAAGGAAAACATGCTTAAGTCATTCTGTTCATCTGTGCTGCTGCTGCTCCTCCTCTCAGATTAGAGAATAGATGCTTTAAAGATGATGTACAGTCACAGCTGTGAGCAGCAGAGAGAACGGAGAGAGCACGGAGAGAGAACGGAGAGAACGGAGAGAACAGAGAGAGCAGAGAGAGAACAGAGAGATCGGAGAGAGCGGAGAGAACAGAGAGAGAACAGAGAGAGAGCAGAGAGAACAGAGAGAGCAGAGAGAGAACAGAGAGAGCAGAGAGAGAACAGAGAGAGAGCAGAGAGAACAGAGAGAGCAGAGAGAGAACAGAGAGAGCAGAGAGAGAACAGAGAGAGAACACAGAGGGAACGGAGAGGGAACAGAGAGAACAGAGAGAGAGCAGAGAGAACAGAGAGAGCAGAGAGAGAACAGAGAGAACAGAGAGAACAGAGAGAACAGAGAGAGCAGAGAGAGCAGAGAGAGAACACAGAGGGAACGGAGAGGGAACAGAGGGAACGGAGAGGGAACGGAGAGAGAGCAGAGGGAACGGAGAGGGAACGGAGAGGGAACAGAGGGAACGGAGAGGGAACAGAGGGAACGGAGAGGGAACGGAGAGAGAGCAGAGGGAACGGAGAGGGAACGGAGAGGGAACAGAGGGAACGGAGAGGGAACAGAGGGAACGGAGAGGGAACGGAGGGAACAGAGGGAACGGAGAGGGAACAGAGGGAACGGAGAGGGAACGGAGAGAGAGCAGAGGGAACGGAGAGGGAACGGAGAGAGAGCAGAGGGAACGGAGAGGGAACAGAGGGAACGGAGAGGGAACAGAGGGAGAGCAGAGGGAACGGAGAGGGAACAGAGAGGGAACAGAGGGAACGGAGAGGGAATGGAGAGAGAGCAGAGGGAACGGAGAGAACAGAGAAAACGACCCTGACAGGCTCTATGACAACAGATGACAACAAGTTCCTTCAAATTAGCACTAAAGCACTGATATCAGACAAAATGTAGAATATTTTAACTACATTAACAACTGTATTTCCTAAAATAACAAAAAACAGTAGTCAATTAAAAGATTTAAAGGCCGGACCTCCAAATACAGGCGGGGGAAAAATAAACTAGTGGTTCTGACACTTAACTTTAATAGATTCATAAAGTCATGATATTTCCTGCACTGCTGTTTGGATTGATTGTGGCTAATTTTCCTGGTTAAATAAAGGTTTAAAAAAAACAACTCTTTCTGTATCAGTCATTGACGTGTTTGTGTGTTAATGTGTGTTACTGTAAGTTTTAGTCATGTTTAAGGTCCAGTGGATCAGAGTTGGCCAAATCTTTATTGACAATCATCAATAACATGATTGGTCCACAGCTCCTGTTTTACAGTCAGATGGATCTAAAAACCCATTTATTCAGTTTTATAATTGTACAGCATTCATTGTGTTCCAGCCATAACTGTCCTCTGAGAAAAGCTCTTTTCCAGGCCGATGTTCTCATCACACATTCAGAGCATCATCAGAGTTATGTGTCAGCTGTAAATTGGAGATGGAGAGAAGCACATCATCTCCACTAGCATGAATGGGTTAGCGGTCAGATGAAAGCATTGCTAGCCTCTTTAACCTGCTCCCCTCAGGAGGAGCTGAGTGCCGACAGCTCTGACCAACCAGCAGCCTCTAAACGGGAACCAGCATCTCACTTTGATCTACGGCTGCTCCAATCAGCTCGTAGCATTCCTCTGGTCACTTCAAAAGTCTGTCCTCCGTCCACCGTGCTTCTATTTTAAGGCCTCTCTTTCTGTGACATGCAGTGGGTGGATGTGTCACACTGGCATGTCCTGGTCTGATTTATCAATATGCTAATCTCTGCATTGAAGCCTCAGGCTTTCCACTTCAGAGAGGACAGCATGCAGAGGGATGACTTGGACTCGTTGATTAGAAGTCCTGCTGTCAGACACGGAGAAACGACCATCGCTGCCAGGGTTTCTGCAGTTACTTAAAGAACACTTTCCATGTGTGTACTTGGTAACGGATACACAGGATGAGGCTCGCAGCAGTCTGTCGCTGTCACCTCTACACAACACCTTTACAAATAAAGACCATTAAAAATCAGGTGTTTCACTGGAGAATTTAACGAGAGCCTCCGACAAAGGACAGATGTCATGTTGAGATGTTCCTCCTTTATCTCTTCATTTCATTCCTACCTTTTCTCTCCCTTCCCTTCTTCCTATATGGTATTCTCTCTTTCCTCAGTTTTGTTGTTGTTGTTGTTTGAGGCCTTCCTGAGCTCTGCTACCGTCATCAACGCCTCGCTAATGTTAGCGGTGTGAATGTGGGATTTCTGCTGCCTCCAAAATCCTCTCCTTACAAATGGTTTGTATAACAGGAGTAAGGAGTAATTATTTTTAATCATTTGTGCATAAGTTAGGGATTATTAGTGCATTTTTCTTTTTGAATTTTAAATTCTTAACCCTCACACTCGAAAGGGTACATACGCTTGGGACCATGAATGTCCGAGGACTAAATAATCGTTTCACACGATGAACTTTCTTGTTGTTAATTTGGCTTGAGAGCACAGAGGGACACTAAATGTCGCAGAGAGAACTGGAATAAAGGAATCATGCTCTGCGGACCATGAATATTAGCACTGCAAAAAAGAGTAACTATAACACAAGAAATAAACTCTTAATTTAAGGAGACAATGAAGTTATCTGAGTTGGTTCGGGCATCTGATTAGGATCCAGGGTGCCTCCCTTAGGAGGTTTTCTGGGTACGTCCTCCTGGGATGAGACTGGGTAGACCCAGAACTCAGTGGAGGGATTACATATCTCATCTGGCCTGGGAACGCCTCGGGATGCCAGGAGGAGTTGGAAAGTGGTGCTGGCGAGAGGGACGTTTGGAATACCCTTCTCGGCCACCACAACCCAACCCCGGAGAAGTGGAAGAAAATGGATGGATGGATGGTCCCTGTGGAGAACTCCAGCAGGAGGTGGCTGACTGGAGAGTCTCCCCTCTGCTCATGATTGGTCCTCCGGTTGGGTCCCTCGATGTTTTTCATTTGCAGTGAAAGGAAGAGGCAGAGATAACGTTTGGCCCACGCTCTGCTTTGTCATGAAACAAACTCTCTACTGTCTGCTGCTGCTCTCATTTCCTACAGGAAAACCGAATCAAAGACGGAACTGATTGGATCGGAACGCAGAGAGGTAATAATTCAGCAGAGTGACAGACGGGACAGGGTCCTGAGGTGGTAGCAGAGTCTGTGCCTCCATGGCCAGACATGAGCCTGTTTCCTGCAGAGAGCTTTGAGGGGCTGAGTCTAGAGAAGTCATCATTTGTGGTCAGCCAGGCAGACATGAATAGTTATTTTCTTTACCGCAGAGCCTCTACCTGGTCCATTCATTCCACTCTGGCATACAGACTACCAGCAGCCTCATTTCTGACTGTATTTATAGAACAGATATCCCCTGGGCTGATGGGAGCCTCAGATACTGAGGCGACATAACATATTAAGGAATCTAGCATTGGAGGAGTCTGCTAAAGCACTTTCCTTTGTTATTAAAAAAATAAAAGCCTTTCCAGATCGCGGTTTCCTTTGGATACCAGCAAAAATGCTCTTTCCTTGAAGTTTTCTGCTTTTTACTTCCTCTTCCCCCCCCCCCCGTCTGTCCATATGTGAGGCTTAATGGAGAAAACACACATGTACCGCTACCGCTATGCTACCATGGCCAAAGCAGAGCTGATGGAGGCCGTCAGAGGAGGAGTGGAGAGAGAAATACGTTCACTAATGATTTCAAGAAGAGTACACTGTTACAGAGACCAGCGAAGAATCTGAGCCTGGTTCCAGACCAGGTTCCAGACTTCTGAAAAAACTTCTTAGCTACTCAAATAGCTCTGGTGTTCTTCCAGGGACCCTTCATTAGTGATTTCTGACTCTTTAGGGGACCCAAGAGCCCCTATTTCACTGCAGCGCCCACAAAATATCATCATTAAATGCTCTTATTGTCTTTATTTCCATGGTTTGCACCCTGATGGAACCGATTCTCAACAACTTTCTCTTACATTTAATGATGTAATACTTTAATTCTTTGATTTATGATTTAATTATGTCATTGTCCAGCTGCAATAACATGTTTATGACTAACTGTCAGTGGAGAGAGGAGCTTAAAGAGAGAGAGAGGCAGAAATGTCACTTTTTAGCAAAGAAATAAATCAACACCTCCTTCACAACAGAATTCTGCCCTGATCTATTCAGAGATGCTTTTCTGTGTTGGAGAAACAGTCAACCAATTAGAGCTTTGGATTAAAGGTGTATATGTAAGAGTTGGTCACCTGTTGAATTCATACTCCAGTCATATAGAGGGCAGCATACACCAGCAGAGAAACACATTATAGATTATATGTCCAAACCGTTTCATGTCCTCACTAATGGATTTAAAGCCATGATGGATTTCAGCTTATTTGTTAAAAGGCAGACAACAGCTTGTCCATCAAAACACAAACGTCTGAAGTTCCTTTCCATCATCCAGCTTCCAGCTGAAAGGTCTGTAACCTCGCTGTGCATGACTGGACCTCGACATGCTACATACAGCGACCCGCTTGACTCTTACTCTGCCTTCTCTCTGGGGGAAACTCCTCTTCCCTTCATCTAACTGTGGAGGGGATGGAAACATCAGCTCAGCAGCAGTGGAGCAGTGAGAGCAGACAACCAACTGGGGGGAAATCAAAAGATGCTCAAAGGCTCGGGGGGGAAACAGAGTGATCCGTCATGACACGGGCTGGAAGAAGAAGGTTTATTGTCCCTGTGGGGAAATTCCTTCTCCGTATTTGACCCATCACTGAGGAGCAGTGGGCAGCACTTCGGTCCTCTAGACTGCAGGGGACGGGGTTCAAACCACCAACCTTTAGATGAGTGGATGACAGTTCTACCTCCTGCATGCTGGTTCCTGGACAGACATGGCAGGTGATAGATTTGTAAAATAATTCAATCGTTGCCAGAGGAGAAGAGGCTCTAATCTAGACCAGACTGTTAATCCTTTAATTAACAAGTTTATTCTGAGGCTCATCTTATAGGAAGGAAACCAACCAATCATAAAAATCTGTTAATAGTAAAGCTCCCATAACCCTAAGCCTGACCTCAGTAAAACAGAACCCTGACAATACAAAGACCCTGTTTTAGTTCTAAATATCTATAAAATAGTTGCACATTTTGACTTTTTAAAGACCCTCAAAGTTTGAGGAGAATTAAAACTTTTTCTGGAGCTTTAAACCAAATCACACTGTCCTCAGTCAGTTTGTCTAAAACTGTGATTACTGGCTTGAACAAATAGGAAAGAGGCTGCAGCCTTTATGTGACACCCTTTCTTAATATGCATCACACTTCGTTTGGATTCCTTGGTCTCCCTTAACTCCTCAAACACCACAGAGGAAACTGTTAATAATGATCAAAACTAGATGATATGTTTTGAACAGCAGTGAAGACGTCAGACTGAGTCAGAAGAGGGCGCTGCAGCTCTTCTGTGCTGTTCACACTTTACGTTGAGTTTTTTTTCTCATCATGGTCTGCTGTAGAACAACAGGATTCAACAGAACCAGGCCAGTATATCCACTGTGCCTTCAGGATGGAAGTATTTCCTCTGAAGAAAACACAGACAGAGCAGAAGTTGGTTCTATTATAGTGAGGACGGCAGAGACAGGTGGACATCAGCTCCGTCTCTCTGTACACCCGGTCAGAGGAACCAACACCATCTTGATCCCACCTGTTGAGCAGGTAGTTCCAGCCTCTGCCCTCTGGGTGGAGGTGTAGGAGTCCCTGGGCTCCTAAGAGCTGCCCTTTACTATGAACTGGTCCAACTAGACTAGAACTAGACCGTTTACTGCTGGACTACGACTTTACTCATCCCACTTATATTTTACATATGTTTCTCTCATGCTGCACCAGAAGGACAATAAAGGTTTACTGAATTGAACTGAAAGGCCTTCTATAATGAATAAGATGAAGGATCACTGAGGTCTAATCGCTGCTGTGTAAAGACACCGTCTGTGTCCTCATAGTGACCTTTAACTCGTAGCCTTCTGTGTTTCATGAAGCTCATGGCAGAAAACAGAAACTGGATTCTGGGCTGATTTCAAAGACGGAAGATCGGCTGCAGTGAACAAGATAATAATCTGCACAGAAGCATAAAGGTTGTCCAGAGGCCTCAGCTGGAGGCTGAACTTCAGAGGGACGTCATGTTTTCAGCCTGACCTTCAGCTCCACAGTGAAAACAGTTCTACATATCTGCTGTCTGATTGGCTGATTGAGCTCTGTGGAGTTTAGTGGAGGGGAAAAGTCATGAAAATAGGGATGATTGAACATTTTACATACTTCATGAATTACTGAAGCCTGAAACTCATCAACATCCAGTTTGAGCAACATTTTAAAGGAGTGACATCATCACCAACATGTCAGCAGTGACCTAATCATTTTATTTTGTGGTTTCATCACATGCAGGTCCTCATATACTGTGTAGGACAGTAACACCTGTCAGATCACACCTGCTGCTCATCAGTTATATTTAGATTTTCCTACTTTTTGTGGAGGATATTTCCAAATGGAGCCTTTTAGCCTATTTTAGTTGAGTATTGTGGTTTTGGACCAGAAGCAGACAGATGAAGACTAGCAGGTGATGGATTCACCTGACTCCTGAAGGACGCTCTTACTAGTGAGTGAAATTTAATCTTAGTAAAATAGCTCCTTTAATTTAAGACTGTTCCATTTGGCTGTCAGGAAACTTTTTCCATCTTCTTGTTAAACTATTTTCTCCTCCTGTCTGTTTTTTTTTATTGAAGGTTTTCCACTACCTTTTGTCCTCTCGTCTCTTTTGATGCCTGTAATATCTCAGATTAGTGTGGAACAGTTGTTGTGCGTCTTTGTGTCTCCGTGTCGGTGTGTCCTCTACAGGAAGTCCACTGAGCCATGGAAAAGTGGAGGACAGGCACGTGGTGAGGTTGGCGGACATAGCTCACTTTGACCCTCACACAGATCCAAAGCCAAGGTTAGATACTTTAAGCTGTCATCAACATTGTGTGTGTGTGTGTGTGCTTTATTCATCCCTGTTTATTAAACACTGAGGAAACTATTGTGCAATAACCCAACAAATATTTTCCGTTGAAATAATGTCAAAACCATAAAAGAGGCAGCAGATGTTACCTGCATCATTTTGTGAGGTCAGGCTCTGTGTGTCGGTTCTAGAGTTCGAACTAAGCTGCAATGATTTCTTTTTTTTTACCGTTTAATATGAATGATAAAAACTGGGGACAAACAGGAGGTGTGAAGAGCAGAGAGGTCAGTTCTTACATGAGCACTGCTGCCCTTTTTAAACCACCGCTCTTATTAATAACACCATGGATTCATAAAGTTCAGCCTTTTATGAGCTGGTTAAGCATTACTTCTTCTGGAACAATGAAGTTAAAAGGTTAACCTGTGTGTGAGTGTGTGAGTGTGTGTGTGTGTGTGAGTGTGTGTGTGTGTGTGAGTGTGTGTGTGTGTGTGTGTGTGTGTGTGTGTGTGTGAGTGTGTGTGTGTGTGTGAGTGTGTGTGTGTGTGTGTGAGTGTGTGTGTGTGTGTGTGGGGGGGGGGCTGTGGCTGCAGATAAAAACAATCGCATTCTTTCTAGAGTGAAGGTCCTGCTCTGTGTCTCCACAGAAGGTGATTCGACTGGTTTGTTTCCAGGATGAGGCTCAGACAATAAAGCAGCACATGACTAAACACCTGATTTTACTAAAGCTGAACTTCTGCATGGAGACCAGCCGCTCATGTCTGCAGAGACGACTGAGGAGGTCAATCAAAGACCCAAAGACCATCATAGTAAAATAGAAAAAAAGTGGGATACCTTTGAGCCTCCGTGACCTGGTAGGCCGAGATCGCCTTGATCCCCCTGTGGAGACACAAAAACAAATATCAGCACTGATGAACAGAAACTGGACTAACTGTTAACACACTGTCAGACGACACAGGGGCAATTCATTTGTTGAAACTACCCAGGTCTGAGGTAAAAACAGTTCTGGGTCCTCTGAGATGAACTAAATACCTCCAACATCCTCTTTCCTGTTGGATGTGAGCTGATGGTGCTGCATGTGTTCAGCCAATCAAACTACACCCTGGTCTCAGCCAATCACCACACACTTACATCACTCAAGGTCGCTTTTATTCAACCAGTAAAGTAAAGTCCACTCTTTGTGAGGCGGTCCAAGATGAATGTGGGTCTATGGAGCTGAAGCCCCAAAATGTAACGTTAATGTTTTTATGTTCTCCATATATACATAGAATACATTTAGATATTGTTTTGGCTTCAGTTGTTGTGAAATAACTTTATTTAAGTAGGTGTGATGTCATGCACCACAAAACACATGACATCATTAATAATTAGTGGAACCAGGTCTACATTAGTCTGTCAGAAACGAAGGTCCTCCTGGTCCTCCTTTACAGATACACTACATTTCATTTTAAAAACGTCTGCAGACTCCAGGAGACTCAGAGGAAGGATGTCGTAAATCCTGAACTGACCAATGAGCAGTCATTAGCATAAAGCTAACGGTTTGTGGGCAGAATCACCTTCCTTGTAAGAAAAATTAAAGGACATTTTCATTTCGTGTCTGATTTATAATCGATACTATATTTACACAAACTAAAATAAGATTTGGGCTTTTTTTGTCTACAGTAGATGAACATAATTATCGTAGCCGTGTAGCTTCCTCTGGAGCGCCTTAGAATGGAATTAACAGGCTGTGGAGATTCTGCCTCAGAATCTTCTCTGTCATATGTTTAATCTCTAAAATACCATCTTACTGCACAGAGACAGGTGAACTCTTTGACTTCTGGAAACAATTAAACTGATCCTGAACTCATCCTTAGATTAATGCTAGATAAGAACATGATACTTAAACGTCCACCATTACTGAGGGGAACAGATGTTTATGCATCAATTACTCAATGGAAAATATGTCCAGTACTGGAATAATCATGTATCACCCTAATCTAACCACAGACTGGATTCTGCAGGCCATATTCTATTTCAGAGGTGAAACACAGAGGATGGCTCACCTTTTGTCCCGGTGAACCCGGCTCACCCTGCAGAGATAAAAAAAAAGTGTGTTCACATAAAGCACGTATCTTTCTATCCAGTATTTTATTTTGACAGCTGTACAGAAACAGAAAGCTTCATTTGAGGGCTTCAAAGTCCTGTTTTCCACCCAGATGCTTCTCCAGTCCAGTTCAGCTGGAGTCAGAACTGCTTCTATGAGATTCTGGTCTGGTGGGTGTTTACACTCTGCATTCCTCCTTTTAAATAATCCATGACAATTGAGGCATCATGCGGAGATCTGCTCATCCAATCCAAATGGAATGTGTATTGTTGTGCAGGTGGTGCTGGTCTGAGTGGAAACTTCTTGACCTGATCCCTGTTTCATGTGGCGTGTTTTATTTGGGCCTGAGTATATTTGTCTGTTATAACTCCAGAGTCACCATGAGAGGTCACACTCATTCATGTTTACCTTCAGTCCTGGTAGAAGCTGCAGAAACACAGTGGAAAGGTTAGCGTCCCGCCAGCATACCTTCACTAATGACCGAGATCTAGAAAATAAAGGTGGGAACTCACTGAACCAAAGCTCACCCTCGGGTCTTTTCCTGGTTTGCCTGGTTCACCAGGTTTACCCTGTATGAAAAGAACAAAACACAAACTTTTCATTTCAAATGATGCATTGTGAATGTAGTGAATCACAGTTCTTTGGGTTGTGAGTATAAATATAAAGAGCAGTTTTTTCTTAGGCTGCAACATGGATTGAAAGACTAATGGAACCATCTAGTAGCTGGTCTGACCTGGGTATAGTAGCCAAAGACTAATGGAACCATCTAGTAGCTGGTCTGACCTGGGTATAGGGGCCAAAGACTAGTTGATTTATTTATTTCCCATCAGTAGTTAAAACTGGTATGTTGCTACTTATCTACCAACTGTATTAACTGTGTTAACATCTGTAAACATGACATTTCTGGACGATCTCAGACTGATACTCACAGGTGGGCCACTGGCTCCATTCAGGCCTGGGGTCCCTGGGGATCCGGGTGGCCCTGGTGGTCCAGGGGGTCCTTGCACTCCAGGCTCGCCCTGCTGAGAGACCTTGAGTTACAACCTGCCATGCTGGAGAGAGCCTCACCACACTGGCCATGCTAACACAACAACCTCACACGACACCACAGATAGCTGCAGCAGGGGGTTGCAGAGAGGACGGTTAGCTGGGGAGCAAGGCAAGCAGTTATAATGCTGGAGCATGAGGAGTCACTCCTGATAAAGTCTGGGATAAAGTATTCTAAACTCAAGGTTCACTTGTAACCTGGGGTCAAAGTATCTTTACCCTGGGTCCAGGGGTAAGGATAACCTTGAAACGTTTTTGGTCAAGCAAACGCGTGACATCAGCTGTCTGTGAGACCAGAAGCAGCAACTTGGAAGTGGTCAAAGTCACTGACCAGGAGTCAGTGGACACCAGAGTCTGTCTCTGACCAGAGACAACAGGAGTTAGGATTATAGGATTATCGCTGACTTCAGGGGCTTCAGAGAAAGTGAACCTTCAGTTTTGAATATTGTACCACTGATATGGATTTTATACTGTTTCTTCTCAGTGACTACCTTTGTTTGGAGAGCAAGGAACTAGGAAAACGTCTCACTGATCTTCTTGTTTTAAAAAGAATGATGACTACTCGTCCCGATTAAGATACTCCAGCCTTTCTTTGTGTAAAGAAAGGATCTACAACTATATGCATTATCATTGTTTGTGTTTGAAACGGCTAATCTGAAGAATGTCCTGGAACATGATCTCAAAGCAAAGCTAAAGACTGAACAAAAGCACAGCACACCTCAGCAGCTACACATCCTGAATCTGGTTCTCCTTCGTTTCACGCTGAGGAATTCTTAAAATAAACTCTTAAAAAAAGTTCCTGATTGTTACAAGTCAATATTTTATAGATAAGACACCTGTGCATGGAAATATCCATTAACATAGACTGCAGCGAGTTCAGTAGCAATGATGGAGAGCATCCAACCACAGGCTCACACTCTGTTATGGGTGAACCGTCGGGGGCCAATAGCTGTTCTGATCTAGTTGACCACCATAATCTGATTCATCATCTGGAGAAAATATAATTTGTACAATGTGTTTTCAATCTATGACAGAAAATAGTGCTTATCTCTAAACAGGGATAAACAAGATGGAGCAGATGTCATCATCGTATAAAAAGACACTCCAGGAATCGATAGCCAATAACTTATAATCATAACTTTATTATGTCTTTGATTGGGCTCAGATGAAGAATTGATCAGGTGATTAGCTGCAGATTAATGAGTGCATTTTCATGAATTTCATTGTAACCAAGTCAAATGTCCTGCTTTGCAGTGAACACAACACTTCTGTGTGTGTTGATCCTGAATGTTGAATCAATAATGTGTATTAGATTCATAAGAATTTGCAAAAAGGAAAAAGGAATGGTGGCATGAAGAAGTGAGGATTTAAATGTATTTTGTGCTGTTTTTTTTATCAGCATTGCTGCATTTTATTCATACAGGAAACAGAATTTATTTAACTTTAATTCATCTTAGTGATTTAATCAAATTAACTGCAGAATTTACTTAGCAAATATTTGCAGTCCTTGTCTTTTTTAGCATCAAATATCACCACTGAAATCCAACAACGGAAGGTTTTAGCTACCAATACTTTTATTTTGAGTAAAACGTGATTTTTTTTAAAATTTATTGACACCTGAATAAATGACTTCCTGTCATTTGTCACTGACAGAAAACAAGCCTTGACTTTGACTAAACATTCAGAAGTAGTAGCAGCCAAAGGTTGGTTAATTACAGCATGATGGCAGAGAGGTTGGGGAAGTTTTGGCGATGGATGGCGGCGTTGGCATCCACAGGGCGGGCAAAGAAGAGGGGGGGCAAGTAGGGGGCAGAGAGAATTGTACCTTGAGGCGTTTTAGGATTAGAGGGCTTATTGAGGGCATGTTGCGCACGGTGATGGGCAACATCTACCAGGGACAGTCACAAAGCACAGGTGGCCAGCGGTGCAAAAAGGTCGGAGGGTAAAGGTCACCAGGAGGCCAGAGAAAGGAAACAAGGTAGAACCAGAAGAACGAGGGAGAAGAAATGGGGGAGGGATATGGAGGAAAAATAGAAATAGAAACATGTGAGTGAAAAGCAAGGAAATGGGAATGCAGAGGAGAGAAAACAAGGTTGAAGAAAGACAAAAAGAGGCACCAGAGCAGCAAACTATGGGCCTGGAGTGGCAGAGGGGATGGTTGATGTACGGTGATGCTTCTATTTCAGGAGAATGTCGAAGCTAATTTCTGTCAGAACGTGTTGCTTTGGTCTCATAAAGCATCGTCTACTCATGGTTTGTGCATCAATGTCCCCGGTCACAACAGGCCAGGCCCCTAGATTGCAGAGGAGCAGAGGTGGGTGCCAGTCTTGCCACAAAGAGTACAGCAGTAAGTTACAGAGCACATCCAGACTTACTGTGGCCAACTGTCCAACACAGGGCTGTACAATACGCCGCTTCTGTTGAGATGACCAGCATGATCAGATACAGGTTTAGGGGTTAGCGGTGCAGGTATTACCCCGCTGATAGATAGACACCCCCACCCCACCCCACTGACACCGAGCAGAACCAGCTGCAGCTTGCCAACTTTTTACAGCGTGTACATATTTCCAAAACTTTTCATATCTAAAAGCATCAGGTGAAAACGAGCTTCAACTGATACCTGAAGCTCAAAGGAAGAATTTACTGTTTAACACACTAGAGCTGATTTTCATTGTGTCGTCACTGATAATATTTAAGTAGATCAAGAAATTATTCTTTGGAAATATATACAGCATGTTAGACGTAAATATAAGTAGGGGTACAGATATAAAAGAAGGCAAATGTGCTGCTTTGTCCCTCATCATTTCCAGCTATCCACCGCAACAGGAAACAGGAAACAGGTTTAAAAGTACGGAAGCCAGGGGCTGCCAATATTAAAGTGAAATCAATTCATTCAATTCAGACGTTATTTTCTGACTGTGTTAAAGTTCTGATTGAGAAAATTGTACCAAAATTAAAATATGTGATTCTCCTCTAGAAAAATATTTGTGTCATAATTAAAGTAAAATGGAAACTAAAGTGTTTCTTTTTTTAACCTCAAATATGTTTTATCATATAATAAAAAACAGACCACAGGTTGTAGGTTTACATCACCTTTCTGCTACAGTTTACTGTATTCCTCTGAACCATTTTATCAATATTGATTTCACTTTCTTTTTTGCTTTGCTTTTTCTATTTGTGTAACTAATTAAAATAATTAAGATAAGATTCACAGATAATTACAGCATATAATTCAGATTCATATATCATGAAATCCCCATAAGTAAATGTCTATCTAATCTAATCTAATCTAAAAAAATATTTACTGTCATTTGTTGGTGATTCTAATTCTTGAAATCACCTCAATGTTGGGTTGTATAAATGGTTACAAGAAATATACAAGATGGATTTCAATGTAACTCAGGGGCCGTTTCCATGACAACTGTTTTACTGTCAGACGGCAAACTTTTGTTGTATTTTTTACACAACAACGATGTTTTGGGGGTCTGAAAACACAAACCTTTGAAAACAGGCTCAGAGTGTATCTTCAGAGAACGTACCGTCTCCGTGTAAACGGGCAAAACGTAACTCCGCTGAAAACGATGACATCATACGATGACGTATGTCTATTACGGTTCCAGCCTTCTTCATGTACACAAACATTAATATTTATTTAAAATATACATTTTCAAAAACATAACTAAAACTGCTTTCATGAAACTTTGTTGAGGGTTTGTACTTTACTGAGTGCCATTCCAGTTTAATTTTGTCAATTGTTAAATGATTTATTCAATGATAAAATGGTTTAATTTTAATATTGGCATCCTGTGCTTCCATACAGTTCACATTAATTCCAGTATCTACATGAACCAAACAAGTTTCAACCTCATCACCACAGTGATTGTGTTTCTTTAGGGTGGAGAGCAGAGGGCTGAGGAGTGCCGTGGCTCTAAAGGCACTGCCTCTCTTTGCGGCACGACTTGGTGACACCCCCCCTCCCCACTGAGGGTTCATCTCCCCCGGGTGTTTGGAGGCACCTACAAACCTTCAACATCAGAGCCTGACTGGAGCGCAAGGCAGCCAGGGTCTTCAGAGGAAGATCCTGCACAAAGAGGCCCTGCACCAGGGAGGTGGTGATTTCAGTCAGAGCTGGTCATGGTGGTGGCGAACCATTATCCAATCACACGCACACGTCTTACAACGTTTATGTAAACATCTCAAAAAGGCTCAGAGAGTGAGATGACTATGGATATGAATCTCATGCCTTTGTTTTAGTGACAGAGCTTCAGTGAGGATATGATTAGCCTAGCTTAGCATAACAAAACAGCTAAAATTGTTCTTTGAATCAGGCTAATTACATATCAAACCTGCACAGAGAAATAAACCATGTTTGGTCAAGAAATAAGGAGAAACTTTAAGCACAAAGAGTGTAATTTTTTTTACATTTCTGTGTTCAATAAATAAAATAACAGGATCTTTTCTAGTTGTTCCTGGTTTCTCCCACTGTGCTAGGCTAACCACTAGGTGACGCGACATGAAATTTATATCAATCTTCTCATCTTACTCCCAAAAAGAAAACAAATGAAAGAATTTCCCAGAATGCTGAATAAGCTCCTGCTGAAATACCCATTCCACCAAAACCCATGAAATATTTGCTGATCTTGCTGACGTTGTCCTGAAAGGCAAATTCTCCTAATGCGGAACATTTTACTTCCACCTACAGAAACCCCGGAGCCGTCTGACTGCAGGACTGAGGCCTGGAATGTGATGCTGACAAAAGGCCTCCCTTTCAGAGACGTACAGGAAAAATTGAACAGGAATACAACTTTAGAGGTAAAAAAAAAAAAAAAAGGCTTCAAGCTGCTAAAAAAACACTTTGATCGTCTTAGCAGGAGCAGTTTAATAGCTGAAAGGTTGAATTATGCTGGAAATGGAGTTAGCTTATCTAAAAAATCCCCCTTTACACAGGAGACTCTTATTCTTGGCACCCCCACACACAGACTCTTATCACGTCGGACTGCTTGCTCCAGCAGACCACCAGTAATTACCTTATTTTCTCTCCACTAGCCAAACCCCAGAGACGACGGGCCAGAGAGCTGAAAAGCCCCGCATGTGCTAGCCATCATCGTGCTACCTGCTACGTGTCTGTGCAGCTTCTGCAGAAGCTTCTCCTAGCTTTTCTATTCTGGTCTGACTTTATAAGACGGAACATACAGATGGACCTCTGAGACTTTATTACTGGCTGTAGGATGGACAGAACAGGTTAGGTTTAACAGAGAAACAAAATACAGACTCAAATAATCAGCATAAACACTGATGATAAAGTAGCTTTTTGTGAAACTAATGAAACAGAATTAAAGCCAGATAAATGTTTTCTTACCCTGTGTGTGTAGTCGCCACATACACCCTGGAGAGAGGAGAGAAATGTTCAGTCAGAACTAAGAAAACGTTTTTACATTCATTATAATCACTTTCTGTTTGTTTTATATGGAGATCTGTTTATTTGTAATGGGTTGAGTTCAGTCTGTGAAAACAGCTTCATGTGCTCAGAGAACTTAGAGTAGAAAACACTCTGATGATGTCATACTGATGTCATCAGGGTTACTTACTCTTGGGCGAGGCTCAGAAAGTCTGTGCTACAAACTATTAATATTAAAAGACATGGGTGTCTTTTTGCATTATGATGCAGGATCTTATTAATTTGACCCGTAAAAGTGGTTAAAAGTCAGGAAATCTCAACTTCTGCTGCTTGATTTTCTAACCTTTTTGGAAGAACAACACTTTTTAATCTCTTTGGTGAAGGAACTGAATATTTATTTCACTTATTACTCATTGGATAAACTACTGTGAATAATAGTCCCTTCAATAAAGTCTGTTCAAGGCCGATACAGCATCACCAGACCTGTTAGACGCCACATCGCCATCTAAAACCACACACTGGTAAAAGAGCAACACTGGCGTAACGATGGGTTCTCTTTAGAACGGTACAAACGGGGCTCATGTCTCACCTTCTCCCCTTTGGGTCCTGGTTCCCCCTAGAAAGCAAAGCAACACAAGTGACTTAGAGCAGCTGAGCAGTCATCTTAGAGGATTAGCAGGTTATGATCTGATGTCAGAAACTTACTGGGAGTCCTTTAGGACCTCGATGACCCTGGAAGAAACCAGCAGCATTGGATGTAATTTAGCCAGTGATTTGCAGTAAAACGCAGAATCAAACATGCATCAACATTAAGTCAAAAAAACATGAGTAAAAATCTATCAAACGGATGAAATATCTGCTGCCCGAGTCGATTCCAATTATTGTTGTGGGCGAGGGACTGAGTTTGACTTCCCATCAGGCCGCTGAACGGAGCTGTCAGAGCTCAGCCACTGGTTGATTAATGAACTCGGGGAGAACGCCCAGTAGGACACGTCCAGAGCCCCTCATGCTGGTGACCCCACAGCCCCAGCAGCTCAAAGCCACTTTGTGAAGGCAACAGCATTTCTATACATTTACCAGACAACCGCTCAAAGCCCTTTTCAATACTGCCTGACATTTGTCAGGAAGGAGAGCGAGAAGCAGGAGGTTATTCCAAGTCCATTAATCAACCTTAAACAGGAATCAATTAAACAAATAGGAGGAAACTCCAGTCAGAGTGAGGTGATGTTCTCAACCCATGGATACGGGATGATTCTGCTCAAACCCCTAAAATGATTGTAACAGTACAGAACGATCATGGTTACGGCTCCTAAACTTAGGTTGATAGGAAGGATTTCTACCTGCAACACGTTCTAATAAAGAATGAAATGATTTGAGAATATAAAAAGTCATTAAACGTTTTCTAAAACCTCATAAGCACCGTCTACAATCCTTTGGTATCCATTTGATTTGGTAGCTAGTCTGCAGAGAAGATTCTGTCCATCTCCACCTTCACGAGTAAATGTGTGTAAACACAGAGCTGAAGTGAACGTAACACCAAAATGAGGTTATATATATTATGTTATCATATATTAGGCAATGCCAAGGATCCAATGACACAAGTGCTGGATTGCTGATAATGATGTCATAGTTTTCAGGCCTACTTACCATGTCTCCCTTCACTCCATTCTGTCCCTGTGTGAACATTAGAACAGAGTCCAGGTGGTGAAATAACAGAATGAAAGGAAATAACCATCGTTTGTTTAACCCCAGCGAATAATAACATGACACTAATAGAGATTTTATTACAATAATGACTATAATCATTCTTAGTGTAATTATGCTCATTATCACAGTTAATCACATTTTCTGGGCATGAAGGAGAATTCAGGTATTTCACATTTCAACAGGAAAACTCACAGATTTGCCATCCAAGCCGATGGGACCCTAGAGGAGGACAAAGGAGGGGATGTTGGAGCACATATGGAAACAGCTGGCCTCATTACAGCAGTTAGAAAACTGGGGGTTAGTAAATACTGACTACATAATATTTAAGCTGAAATGCAGAGATGCTGTCAGAATGATGTTGGCAGTAAAAAGAAGTTCAGCCCTGATAACAGGTTGGTTTAGGGTTAGGGTTCACCTTTATTTCACCTGTCCTGTATAAACCCTACGAAGGTGTAACAGGGTCTCTTTAGTTCTGCATTTGAACCGGCATCAGTAGGTCAGGATGGGGGGGGGGGCAGGCACGTTTGGATGATGTATATATGTGTGGCTTTAAAAAGCAGCTAGTAGCAATTAGCATCTAAACTCAAACACTGCATTTCCACTGCACAGGACCAGCTTGGTTTCTTATTGAATTATTAAAGCATCATTTCCAGCATCAATCTGATCACGACTTACTGGAAATCCTGGGAATCCTCTCGTTCCCGGTTGTCCCTGAAGAGAAACAAGAAAAAAACAATCAGTGTGTTTGTTGTAGCTTTGACAGGCTGAGGGTCAGTCAATGAAAGAAGATACGGTCCTGTTTCCTCGTCCCTCTGCTGCTCTGAGGTATTTGGTGAGAAGCTGAAATTGATTCTGACACGAGGAGTTCGACTCTGGGGAAGACATCAGGTATGTGTGAGAGGACGCTTTCATCACCGGAGGAAACTAGACGCTGAAATGGAACCAAATCTAACAAAGGTGTTGGACTGGTGGTGAAGGAGCTCAATAACGATTAGCCAGCATCATCTAATAACAGCCTTATTTTAGCCCAGATACACAACAGGAGCTCAGAAGAGGTGAACAACACAAACACAGCAACATGATATTTTTATTTTTACCTCCACTATGGATCTCATGTTTTCACTCGTGTTGGTTTGTTAGCAGGATGAGCTAAAAACTGCTGAACTGATTTCCCTGAAGCTTTATGAAGGGGGGGGGGCATCGGTCAAACTAAACATATGTTACAAACAAGCCTTATTTCCCTTAAAGGGTTTCCTGCATTAAAAAGACATCATTTATTCTGCGGTTATAGTCAGACTGTCAGGTTAACAACCTGTCGTTGTCAAATATCGTTATGAAATGACGACGTGTGAAGAAGTGGAGCCACTTTAAGGCTTCCTTTAACTGTCATCTCCTCTCCTTCTCCTCCCTCCTCTGTTGAATCGACTCCCTTGTTCCAGCTGAGGTCATGAATGGAGTCTCCCATGTCAGTCTCACCTGCTGTGCTAAACTAGCTTCTGTTTCTCTGACTGACTGACCCTCCAGGTTCAGGACCCGGTCCGACGACACAGAGCTTCCCCCACAGCCTGTCACTCATCAAACTATTACCATCCAGGAAGAGGAGACCGGTCTGGATTTTAATAAGCGCTACTCTCCACGATAGAAGGCTGGACTCTCTGTTTTACCATCTTCTGTTTAAAAAGGAATATGATGCAACTTATTATCTAATTATCTTGTTATCTTATTGAGAAGAAGAAACACTGGAATCCACCACAGCCTGGTGTCAGGATCATTCTCACTTTGTATAATAATGATCTAGTTTACAGTCTTATCACAGTTTAACATTGTTGCTGTTTGATTCGACCACATTATTCTATCCTTTGTGGTTCATTCACTGGTCCTGGTTATGATTTGGTGTGTCTGGTTCAACAGCCCTGAAAGGGTCTGTTAAGAACCTGAGGAGAGGTTAGAGGTCTCTAAAAAAGGTCATTTATTAATTATGTATTGTAATATATTACTGTTCTCTTAAATAACATGAGACCATTGGAGAGTATGAGTGACAGACAAACATCTATTTAATGACATCATGGTAACAATAATAAACGTGATCAACTCTATGAATTATTTAGATTCCTGTTAAGATGCAAGACTGAATGTAAGACTGCATTTTGCAGTTATTTATCCCTATTAATAAATATTTGCAAATGAATAAAGATAAATTATTACTTTCCTGAGACATGAAAGTCATTTGCACTTTATTCTGCACTGCTTTTAAAGTCTTGTTTTTTATTTGATTTTATCCATTTTCTGAATGTTATTCTTCACTTAATTTTATGATAATTCTCTATTTTATTTTATTTTATCTTATCTTTATTTCTATTATTATCTGTTTTTAATGAATCTCCACATTTACTCTAATTATCAAGTTTACATTTATTTTCTATTCCTGTTTTTATGTTTTCTGTCTTTCTTTAAAAATCGGTGCATTCAATGTCTTTGCTGTGAAGCGCTTTGGCCTGCATTTCATGAAAGGTGCAATAAGAATAATGATTTACTGTTGTTATTATTATTATTTTATTATTGTTGTTGTTTTTATTATTATCAGATGATAGCTGACACATTCAGTGGTTTCATTTCCCCTAATGCTCTCTGCCTCTTCTGCAAATGGAAGTCAGAAAACTTCAGAGCCAAAGAATCTTGTTCATACTGGTTCATCAGGATTACTTATCCAGGTTTAGGTAAAGGTCATAAAGTAACTTAAATTCAGCAAGTTCAAGTTAAACTAAGTGACTTTTAGTTACACCTGTTTCTGAACCATCCATTGACTCCACCCTCCTTCATAGGTGGACTTTATCGCTATTCATATAAAGTCGCCTGACGTCCTCCGTCCATCCGTTACTATGACTACCAGAGGTCGCTGCCTATCAACCAACTACTGCGTCATAAAAAACGGCTTCCAAAGACGATTTATACAGCAGTGTTTTAGCAGAGGACGATAAATGATTGGTGTGATTGTAGGTGAAGAGGAGGTGGAGACACTTACAGGAGGTCCTCTTGGTCCAATGATAGACAGACCTGGCTCACCTGGTGCCCCCTACAGACGGAGAGACGAGAAGAAAACATTGAAAACATCAGATGAACAGAGGATTTCACTTGATGTCCAGTCACCTCTGCAGATAGTATCAGACAGACTCAGCATATTGATCTGACTCAGGGTTCGATTAGATCATCAAAAGTCTTTGGTGTTCTGCTCCAGAACGAGTCTAAACTCAAATAAAAACATGTACAAAAGACCAGAACTGAATAGTTAGTCAGATATTATTCAGATATTGATGATGCCTTCTGCTGAAGGTAAATCTCTGAATCAGAGGATCCTCCATCCTTTAACATCACTGTGTTCCAACACAAATACCTGCTTTTCAGACGCCTGTGGTTGAGATGCTTATTTGTAGGGTTAGCTGGTGAACATGCTGCAGCTAGCGGGCTATTTGTTAGCTAGCTGTTTAACTAAGGCTCTCAAAGATGTTCGGAACTTTCTATTTAGTATTGATTAATGGCCAAAATACATGTGTCAAAGTTAAAGTGAGAAACATTGGATTGGATTTACGTTGGTCCTGTTAGTACAAGGAGTTCATGCTTCAAAAAGGAGGTTCTCAGTGGACCCAAAGAACCCAAAGAGCAAATTCCAAAACATTATGAAAGAGCAGCATATCTCAAGCTGAGATTCCCTCAACTATTTGTTTTCTATTTAAAATGCTTGCGTGTTCAAATACACTATAAATGTCGTGCTGAATGGATCTCATTTGATTTTCGGACCGTAAGCCGACTTCATCCCACCCCACAGTGGGACTCGGAGGGTCAGCAGGACTTTCCAAACAGGGCCTCAGGGCTGGATTTGGTGCAAAATAATTGATTTGCACTGTGACAGCAGCGATCTGCAGCCCCTGCGACCCTGACTGCACAAACTACCGAGGCTAGACTGGCCCGACTCATGTTACCAGCACTTTCCCTTATTAGCTTCTCTGCTCCTGAAACGAAACCCTATCTCTACTGCATATCTGAGAGTCGTGGCCATCTATCAAAGACAAGTGATTCTAAATATTTCTGGACAAATGTCGACTTTAAGAGGCTGAGAATTTGTTTTCTCACTCCTGGTTTGATGGCAGATATATCACTCAGGGGCCAGAAGGCAAAGGCAATGATGGAAAAGGAGGGTTAATGACATGTGAGGCAGTTTTCAGTTACTTCTTTGCTTTTCTGCAGGTTTAGTAGAATAGACAAGTGAAAATCTGCAGATACACCGATGCAGAGATTGGATTACTTTGGTTGTAAAAAGGTCAAGGTAACAAGTTAGAATCACATCTCAAAGCAGGACCAATCAGAGCAACGCACACATACAGATGATAGCTGTGGAATCACAAGCAGACAAAACGATGTGGGTCTCATTTCCCTCTAAATGAAGCCCACAGACAGTAAAGTGTCTGCTGTGGTTCTGCTGCTCTCTTCTTTGTCGGTTTTTGTAAAAACCAATCCATCAGGTCTTTTGTTATTTTGTTGGCTCAGATTGTCCCTCACTTCCTCCAAACACTCTCCCACAAAAAACCCACAGAAGCCATTTATTTGAAGGCTTCGGTCTTCTGGAAAATCTCCTCTTCACTTATTCTCGCTCCTCCTTTCCTGAGGAAGACCTCCTTCCTGTTAAGACATGACCTACAGCCAAGTCTGCTGTGCATCAACCTGGATTTTTTTTAATCATCACTCTCCTTGCAGCTACTGTGAGAGACGAACCACACATGGTACAAATCCCAACTGCACTGTTACAACGTGTCCCCTGCCTGGAAATAAAACGGAAGCCATTAGATTATTTTGGATGTGGCTCTGCAGAGCGCTCCAAAAAGCTGCCACTACTCAGTCTGCTTCTCCGCTTACCCTTCTTCTGCTCAGGTTACCGTTTCTTTTCTCACACCAGTCAAGCCAAGGCTAGAACTACTCTTGTTTTGACTGACTGACCATATTAAGAGGAAACCGTCTCATGAAGGAACACCAGCCAGGATGCCCATCAATGTGTTGACATTCTGAACCCAACCCAACAAGCAAAGGTTTGAACTGCATCAGTCACATCTGTGGCCCTATGGATAAAACCTGTCCTCAGACTGACTGACTGGTACCAAGTAAGCCTCTGTGGTGGCTCCCATTACAAGAGGTGACTGGTTCAGATGCTTGGCTGACTGGGACTCTTGTCATTGTGGTGCAATAATCAAACTTTACACACTGAGCCCTACAAATAGTAAATGATGTATTTCTGCTGTTTCTGGCTCTAACACAGCTGATGGATGGGAACGCTGGGATTGCTTTACCAAATGTGCAGAAGGAGGTTAAATCCATATTTATTTGCAACATATGAGGTGGCTTAGCAAACAGCCTTTACATCCCATACAGATATTATGTTTCCACTGGACAGGTGTTTGTCATCAGCATAGAAATATCACATATTTTATTTATTTGACTCTTTTTTTTAAAAACTGCTGAAAACCAATTTTTATCAACTGGTTTATCCATGATTGTGTTCGCCTCATGCAATATGTGACTTTGTTATTTATATTTTTTTATGTGTTGCAATATGTTCTGACACCATGTGGTTGGCGTGTTTGTTCTTTGGTTTTTCTTATCTTCTTCTCTCCTCATGTCTTCCTAATAACTATAGAAATAAAGTTTTACTTACTTACATATTAGCTCTGGTTTCTGTGAAAACCTGACTCATTAGCAGCTAAAGGCTACGTTTGTTGGTCTGCTGTTTGGTGCTGCAGGTGCAATGATGGAACCTAAAATGCTCCGTAGAGCTGAAAGCGGCTGCAGAATAACACGATTAGCTACATCCATGTTCAGATCATCAGCAGAAGAGTGTGGAAGCATCATCATGCACATGCATCGTTGTCCTTGTGCTCAGGTAAAAGAATAACCAGAGCAGGAACTCTAACGTTCCTCAGAGCAATAAAATCGACCAGAACCTCCAGAGGGAGTTGGTTTTAAGTGTAAAGCTCATGAGCAGATATGTCTTTATCGGGATGTGAACCCAACACCTCCTTTTAGACGTCACCTTTATGAATCGAGTTCATTACACTGATGTGAATTAAAGTGATCTGTTGGAGTTTTATCCCCCCCTCCTGCTGATATTGGCCTATTTACCATCTCTATTGACACATTTTGGCACCTCATGAAGCCAATGGTGATATCAGAGCCTACTGTATATAAAATACGCCTTCATGATATTTCCACCTTGAGGCCAATATCAGTCCTTTCTCCCCCAGCCGGCAGGTCATATCTGTGCTAACGTCCTTTAACTGCTGCCCAGTGCAGCAGTAATGACATTTATTTATCTCAAAATATAACTCCAGTCAGTCGAAGTCCTCTCTGAGACCTCATGGACTCTGCGGTGGCCTCTATAAATGTCCCTCCACTTTCTGTGGGGAGTTTTAAATTAGAACCTCCAAATGCTTATGTGACAAATTGTTGCTATTGTGTTTCATGGTGTAGAGAGTTCAGGTAATCCAACCAGGGTGGGAACCCATTTACTGAATGTGACTCTCATGCTGTTTGAAAATACAGTCGCTGATATAAATCACATGCTACCTGTGCAGCTCTGCACTCGACAAAATCACATTATAGGAACTTCTCAAATGCCCCTACTAATATTCCACTGTTTGACTGAAGACTTGTCCTGTTTGAGGACAGGGCTGACCATAGATGACCAAAGGACACCAAACCAAAACGTCTGTCACTGGTGCTAAACAGCTAATAATCATGCGAGTGACACATGATCCTAAACTTACCTTCTCCCCTGCTTGTCCTTTTAAGCCCTGGGATCAGTCACAGCAGACACAGTCGCATGCAAAGAGGTGTGAAGAGGAGAGGGAGACACAAGAGAGAGAGAGGAACCAGTGTTAGAGACATGGAGAGGGTTTGAGGCATGCAGCATCCTCCAGTGATGGAGAGGTGGTGAAAGCGCTAAGGGGAGCTGCTGAATGTGGACCTAAGTGGAAGCTAAAGGCCTCAGTGAGCTTCAAACAAAGTGCTTTTCATTTCATATACTGTGGTTGGAAACATCTGTTCTAATGCTGGACTCAAGATGCGACCATTCATCCAACAGATGACTTGATATTGACTCATAATTTTTTTCTTACAGCTACTTTCATCACTTATGAGCAAAATCAAAAGCAATGCTAGAAAGATTTTAAAGGAGAAAGTCAATCAGAATAATCTTACATATACCTGCAGAAGAGAGTTTGCCTTTTGTTAAGCATACTGAGACCTTGATGATGACTGTGTGATGAAGGGCTACGTGGGACCTGAGGTAAGATACAGGAAGTGTAGCATCTAGATGGACTTTTCTAACAGACACTGGGATTGGACACATTTGAGAAAAGGGTTACAAATAACAGTTAGCATCCTTTTGAGAAGTAGTAGGGGGGGGGGGGGTAGAGTTAGATTGACATGTCCGTTAACCAATACTGACTTTTCATCAAACATGAGGCAAAATGTAGACCTTTAATTTATTAATCCACATTTGGTAAAATAGGATATCTGCTACAATTGATCACTACTGGTTTAAAAAATCAAACCCTTCATCCTAAATTTGAGCGGCTGGCTGTGAAAATTCTTTGGTTATGTGAGAGACCACAATGCAATAGGAGTAAAAAATATATCCAGTGTTAAACTCTATCCGCATGTGGTTAACCAAAATGTGCATTAACTGCAGCTGCACATGTATTATAATAACCAATAATGTATTCATTTACAGCTGCTTTCATTGATTTGAACCTCCTCTCAAGTTGAAGCTCCGTTTAAGAGCCTTTTCAAGGTGGGACTGGAGCCCCTTTATTCTCTGTGTAGAAAGGACTGATGATGAAGGTGTAATGGGTTCACCTACAGGTGAAGGACATCAGTCTGAGGGGCCGTTTCCATGACAACGGTTTCACCCAAACATGGAAACATTTTGTTGTGTTCTGTTTACACCAGAACTGAGTTTTTGAGGACTGAAAGTTGTGGAACCTTCCTCTGAAGTCTCTGCTTTCCTCAGACCTGATATGTTGCTTTGTCATTAGTGATGTCATAATGAATGTAACCACTACTGTAGTGTCCTTGATGCACAAAACCAAGTCACTCACCATTCTCCCAGGAATCCCCATACTTCCTTTGTCCCCCTATTGGCCAATGCAGATTCAAAAGGAACAGGGGTCAATAAGAAGGTTATACTGAAGAGAACTCTTAAAGGGACACCGTGACATGTAGACTTTATTCTCATCTGATTATCACCTTTACATTATAGAAGCAGCAGATGCTAGGCATCCCTAGCATTTCTAAGGTGTGTTTGAATTGATGATTGGACCTTATGGGTACCCCTACAGATTAGGAGATGCCACCACTGTTTATGCAGAGTTGATGAAAGTCCTAATGTCATAGTGTCCCTTTAAGGATTTGAATCATTTCTGTTGAGAGGGCTCAGTCAGTTCATGCCATGCCTAATGGTGAGACTAGCTAGCTAAGCATTCCATGATACCTACTGTATGTTATGATACTGCAAAGTAAGCATCAGTTATTCCCCTGGTCAAACGCTGGTGTGACACATATGGAGTTTAAGTCCCTTTATGAACCCAGCATCTCCAGATAACCATACATGTGAGTGGAGGTGAAATAATGGAGACGCATCTATTTCTGAACCCTTTCAATGTCATCAGCAGCTCTACTGGTGTCTAAGGATTATAACACCCTGGTGATGGCAGCTGTTTGAAGTTTCACTGCTGCAGGAAGTCACAGACATGATGAGGGTTGAAGGGGAGTCAGCTGATTAGAGGTGAGGACAGTTATAGCTGCAGGGCAGGGCGCCGCCATAATGTCCACCTGTCTGAGGGTACAGGGGTTTGAGACCTCTGTGAGGTCCTCTGAAGACCAGGACACATCAGACCAGCGTTTGGCTGATATGAACAAAGTGATCCTGGTGTTTCTCCTCTTAATCACGTCTAAAGTTTACTTAATTATATGCAAAATCCAACCCCACATAAAATAAATCAAAACTGACAGCTTGTATTTTCTCTGAACATCCTGCCTCAGATGTATCTTTAAGAAACATAATATCGTCTATCACTTTATGCAGATGACACTCAGATATACCTTCCTCTGAAACCCAACACTAGCTGAGGTTAAAAATGGTCTCGCTCTATTTGTCAATCCCTCTCTATCCACCAGTGTCCTCTGGTCCAATGGCAGCAGCCCAAACCTCATGTTAAGAATCTCGGGGCTATTTTTGATTCTTCTTTTACTTTTGAGGTTCAGATAAATTCAGTTACAGACAGGTTTTTTTTAAGGTTAAACCCTTCCTTTCTTTTAAAGACCTTGAGATGCTCACTGATGCTTTCATCACATCCAGGTTTGACTTCTGTCACTCATTCTATGTTAGGATGGGTCAGGCTCTGATATCCAGGTGTAAATGTGTCCCACCCTGGAACCCTTACACTGTTTATAAGACTTAATTTTACTGATTGTTTTTAAATGTTTGACGGGACCAGCCCTGACTCATCTCTCAGACCTGCTGCGTTCTTACAGGACCAGCAGCTCTTTGTGGTTCCTGGTTGAGACTAGCAGTTAGAGCCGACTGAACTTTCTCTGTTGAAACCTAAACTCTGGAACGATCTCCTACAGATCAGGTCAGTAACGTCTACTAATGTTCATATCACAACTCAAAACATCTCTTTTCTCTGGCTTTTCTGGTTTAGGCCCAACTTTTATCTTACCTCTCTTTCTGTACAATATTTCTGACTCTAGACTCTCATAAAATGTTTTCAGTCTTATTTTGTCTAATTCTCTTTCTTCGGCTCAGCTGTTTTTATTTGTTCTTGTGTTTATTCATTTATTTGCATTAAGTGTTTCTATTTGCTCAAAATTGTTCTCCTGGTTTTTGCCATATTTCATTCAGCACTTTGTATTTTAAATGTTCTCTACTAATAAACTGACTTGATGTGTGTCTTGCAGACAAACATGGATGAATGTCCAGTGAGCGATGCGTTTGTCAGATGTTGGAACGATTCATGTTGATGAATGAGTGAAATGTGAGCTGCTCTTCATCCCCAGCAATAAATCCACAGTCAGACTAAAGAGCTGGTGATTCGTGGAGCACCAGAGGAGTCTCAGAAAATAACCCTCATCTCATCTCATCTCATCTCATCTGCTTCAGTCCTGGCTCTTCCTGATCTCTACATGGTGTATTTTTAAACACTATCAGGCTCCAGCTGAGCTCTTTGAAGCCCTCTCCAAGGTCCTGATTTAGACCGAGACCTTGGAGAGAAGCTGGGATGGTTTTAATCCAGAGTTTAGATCTTTAGACGGGGTCTAATGTGATAACTGGCTGATAAAAAACAACCTTTACTAAAGGTTTTAAGCCATGAGAGAAACTGACTGTTTAAAAATCCTGTTCCTCCTGTTGTATGAAGTGTGATCTTTATACCTGAAAAACACTGTTTGGGTTTATTACACACACACACACACACGCACACACACACACACACACACACGCACGCGCACACACACACACACACACACACACACACACACACACACACACACACACACACACACACACACACACAGAGACACACAGACACACACACACAGACACACAGAGACACACACACACAGACACACACACAGACACACACACACACACACACACACACACACACACACACACACACACACACACACACACACACACACACACACACACACACACACACACACACACACACACACAGACAGCCACACACACACAGAGACACACAGAGACACACACACACACAGAGACACACACACACAGACACACACACACAGAGACACACACACACAGAGACACACACACACACACACACACACACAGAGACACACACACACAGACACACACACACACACACAGAGACACACACAGACACACACACACACAGAGACACACACACACACACACACAGACACACACACACACAGAGACACACACACACACACACACACACACAGAGACACACACACACAGACACACACACACACAGAGACACACACACACACAGAGACACACACACACAGACACACACACACAGAGACACACACACACAGACACACACACAGACAGCCACACACACACACACACACACACACACACACACAGAGACACACACACACAGTGTTTACAGATGATGATGATGAAGATATTTGATGTTAGCTTTATTATCAGTGAGTTTTTCATTCTTAAATCTCAGGAGCTGAGGAGTTAGTAGGAATTAAAGCTGCACTGCACAGCCTGACGTTTGTCCACCTGCATGTACAGAAATATAAGAGGAAAGGAAACATCATCCATCATAACAGCTGAGTCTGTTTATAAAGACCTACAACGTCTGATTCTTCATTCTAAAAACCACAACCTCCTCCCCTCATCCCGTCAAACACCACAGGTGAGTTCATTTCCCGCTGCTTGACAGATGTAATTAATCACAGATCCTGGAGGAAACCTCCTCCTCCTCCTCCTCCTCATCCTCGCTTCCACGTGAAACGTCAGCAAAACGGGGAGAAACCCCGGCTCTGCTCTGTGTGAGACTGTTTCATGGACCTGTTACACAAATGTCACAACTAAATAGGCTTTTCTGGTCCAAACAGGTGACCGAGGACAAAGGTCAGAGACCAGACGACCACCTGGCGTCGTGTTAGGAACATGCTGAGATTCAGAAGGAGACACTGAAGAGAACAGACGGATTAAAGGAGCATTAGAGTTTAAATGAAAACAGGAAGCACAGCTGACTGTTAGAAGCTCTGAACTCCACTGCTGTACTGACGTCTTCCAGGATGAACGTATGAGCAGTTTAATGTTAGTCAGACGTGTGTGTGTCTGTTCACATCCTGTTTGATCAGGTAAATGTTTAGTTGGTTGTTTCCTGCTTTAGTTTAAAGGTTTATTTGTCATCTGTCTTCACTTCATTTCCTGTTTCATGTCTGTTTTACCTGGTTTGCTTGTTACCTGCCTGCTGTGTGATTGTGTGACTGTTTCCACCTGCGTCTGTCTCCTCCCACCTCCACCTGTTGGTCATCATCTCGTCACTCTGTGTATGTAGTCTGTGTTTCTCTGGTCAGTTCCCAGTTTGTCAGGTGGATGTTTGCTCTGTGTCATCTCTGTGTTTTCTTGTTGTATTTTAACTTTCTGTTTTTTCCTCTCTGGACATTTATCACCTGATATTTTTATAATCTTTGAACTTCATGCAGCTCATCTGCCCTTTAGGTCGACGTCTGGTGTTTTATTTATTAGGAAGAAAGATTTAGTTTAGCCCCGACCCTCAGTGTAGATTCATAAAAATGATTCTTTTCTCACACTTAAAATCCACCTTGTTTACTTACAGAAGTTTTATTTTAATATTCATTTTGTTAATAATCAGCTCTAGCTTCAACTTAGTGTTAAGTTCCTCTTTTAGTTTTATTATTTTCTTTGATTTAAACATCATCTGTTTCTCTTCCCCTCATCTTTAATCTGCCTCCTTTGATTTTCTTTATAAAATCACTTTAAAACATAAATAAATAAATGTTTTCACCAATAAAACTGGTTTTCTGTTGCTTCCTTCTTTTGTAGTAATCTGAGTAATGTGGTAACTTTTCTGTTACTTCCTGCTTTTAGATTACCCAACAGTAACATCCTCTATTACAACATGTACCTAAAGCCTGCAGTGATCAAACTACCTGCCAGAGGACTAGAACCTTTCTATGATGAGATGAGTTCATGTTCTTGTATCCACAGTTAAATAACCTCTTTCTAATCAATGCAGGCTGTGGATGTGTAGCTGGATGTCATGACAACCAGCTGGTTGTATTTATTTTCACTAAATCTGTGATCCAAATAAAGACATCAACACCTCAGGTGGAGAGATCAAGACTGCAGTGAACTGATAACATGCAGATACTGTCTAAACAGGCAAAGACACAAGTCAAAAAGAAAGTTACCGGAAAGCCTGCTCGTCCAGGAGGACCCTGAAAAAAGGGGTGAGAGAAAAGTGGTACAAAAAGGAAAGGGTGAGTTTTCCAGGTAAAGTCGACATGATGAAAGATGTCTGCAGCGAAACAGGCCAGAATAAAACAAAGAGACTCCATGTTTTACTTTGGCCTCCTCAGCGCAGTGACTGCACAGACAGAAACATGCCTTTTTAAAACAGTCACATTTAACAGCAGATGATTGTGAACATAAAGGAACAAACCGTCTGATTTCATGCAGAGAAACATGCTTCTGTGTAAAAACACTTCACCCTGCTGGAATGTGGATCCGACCACATGTCAGCCTGGTGGCTCCATCAAAAACACAACGCTTCTCAGTTCTGTCCCGGTTCTAAGAACAACAGGGGGAACACTGGAGGAACGTCAAGTACCTCCTTCTACCACTGAGGGAGCGGAACACCAATCAGGGCTTCTGCTGTGAAGGACGGATTCTAATTGGGTGGAAGTCAAAACAGGAACTCTTGAGTTTCCCAAAAAGCTGCAGAAGCAGTGATTCTTCTCTGTGTGTGTGTGTGTGTGTGTGTGTGTGTGTGTGGGGGGGGGGGGTGTTGTGTTGGTGTAGTTGGTGTTGTTGCTGCTCGGCTCATCAGATCACCATTATTTCCACTAAATCAGTGCATACAGACTCGTGAAGATGTCTATATACCAGTTAGCTACTGGGAGTTCAGGTGCTGTCTGCTGGGGTCAGAGCTCATCCCCTCCCGGAAAGAACCCTTCAGTTGAATGACACAGAAACCCTATAAAACATATGGCTCCTATTTGGCAAAGTGGTGCTGAATGAATGGGAGGGTGAGGAGGTGGGGTGAGGAGGGGGGTCGGCCGTGGGATGTAGGGTCCCCTGGGTCCCTGTTCCATGATTCCATTCTTACTGGTGTTGTTTTACCCAGTAGCTGACTTTGGGTTATTCTGTACCTGACTAACTAAATATAATATAACAATATATAATATAACAATATATAATATAATATAATAATATATAATATAACAATATATAATATAACAATATATAATATAATATAACTATATATAATATAACTATATATAATATAATATAACTATATATAATATAACTATATATAATATAATTATATAGAATATAACTATATATAGAATTATTACCTCCATTATTATTTGAGTTCATCCATCTGCATCTTCTACTCTAGAATCTGAAGCTTTGCTCATTTTAAAATCCATTCAGGTGAAAATCAGAATAAACTAATGGTAAACTTTTGGTATTGTTGAGTGAAAAACACTGAGCCTCATTAAGGTGAAGCTTCCTGGCATCCTGTCTGTCAGCTGGGATGTGAGACAGGTGAAATGTCTCCTTGGATTCTAAAATGCTCAGATCAGTGGAAAGTCTGCCTCGCTGTCTGACCTCAGGTACCTTCAGACTTCCTCTGCAGGAACAATCCTCACTTTTTCCAGGGAGGACATTTGGCAGATATTTGGCTTTTTAAAACTAACACGACTCCACAAAAGTCAAACTCATAGATGATGTGTGGAGTCGTGTTCTTGAACCTTGTGCCATCGAGACTCAGGAATCAAAGGCTTGTTTTCAACTATTCGAAGTCCCCCAACCAAAAATCTGCTTATTGTGGCCGGTGTTCCACAGGGCTGAAGCTGATCCCAGCAGTCGGTGGGCGGGACAGGGATTACACCTGGGACTAGTCATTGGTGGATCGTAAGACTGGCGGCAAACAATTTTCACACATTCACACCTACAACTAACGGCGCTTTCAAACTGACCTGGTTTGGTTTAAGTTTGATCTGGATCAATATTGCAGTTGTGAAACCTCCTCCAGACCAATAAAAACAGGTGGTCTGGATCCAGATCAAACTGAATCATTGTCCAGTTCATTTACTGTGTGAAAGCACCTTTGTGATAGTTCAGACTTTCGGACCAATTACAGGAAGTTAAATCAGGCTACCATTATAAACAAAAGAAGAAGAGAAAGAAAGGGAAGAAGTTAAAAGTGAGCCGCAGTAACATGAGGAGAGGAAGAGACGAGGTTTTTAATAATTATATGAACTGATGAGGAAATAAAAAGTCAGCTGGAAAAAAACAACATAAACCCTGAAACTTTATTTTCTGTGAGGAAAATGTGAAATACCAGCAGCAGCATGTAAAGATGATGTCATCAATAAGTTAGGTAAGCTAATCAGATGTGGGTCGGATTGTTCTGCATGTGCTCTACTTTCTGAGGTTGTAGTTTACAGTTTACATGATATATATATATATATATATCTATATATATATATATATATATAGATATATATATATATATATATATATATATATATATATTATAGGTGTTTATTCTTCTAATATTTTGTCCACTACATTTAGATGCATGACAGGGACAGAATATTAGGAACACCTTTACATCCATGATCTCACTGACTAACATAAAGTAGAATCAATACCTGCCTGACACTGAAAAATTAAAGCATCATAAAAGTAGAATTTCGAGCTGATGTATTGAATTACATGATGTTGTACAGGTGTACCTAATAAAGCAGCCAGTATAGATCAGGTGATGTAAGACAGTTCAGCTGTTTCACACCAAAAATAACCAGCAGGTACTTTACCACATGCAGGTCACACAAGGGGTCTGGTCTACTTACTGGAGGTCCTGTAAGACAATAAGAGAGAGAGAGAGAATATTTAGACTGATGGTTCATCACATACAGACAATGTCCTGCTAACAACAGGCTGATTTTACAGAGAACAGGACAGATTAACCTGTAGGGTAAAGAAAGCTGTGCTGATGCTGATCTGTATGAAGAACACTCCTCCACGTCAACAATAATGTGTAATGTGAGAACAAAATGATATTAATTATTCCCAGGCTGAATCAGTGAAGCATAAACTGATTTCTGCCTTCAGATCAATCCTGGATGGAAGGAAAGGAAAAGCAAAGAGAAGCTTTATATTCCACCATCATCTGAAGATGGAGCTGGGCAGCAGCACTGATTGGTAAAGAATTTCCCCCACATCCAATCCAAATGAATCCAAATGAATCTAAATGAATCCAAATGAATCCAAGACTCTTGGCTCACAGAGTAAAATCTCTGTCATTCAGCCGTTCGGTCCAACTCCCAGTCAGAAGCAGGGATAAAGTGATAAATCACTGCCTTTGTCTGCTTCTCATACCGGCCTTTAAAAGAGGCTGGATTAATGCATCATCATCAGTCACTGCATGTGGATGAAACCATTAGCTTTGGAGAATCATCTGTCCTACATTTTAGTCCATGAATGCATCTTTTGTCATTGTTATCTTCATATGCTTCCAACATTTTAGTGCCTGCTGACAGACGAATAGACCAACAGGCCGACAGACCAACAGACCAACAGGACGACAGACCAACAACAGACCAACAGGCCAACAGGCCAACAGACCAACAGACCAACAGGACGACAGACCAACAGACCAACAGGACGACAGACCAACAACAGACCAACAGGCCAACAGGCCAACAGACCAACAGACCAACAGACCAATAGGACGACAGACCAACAGGCCGACAGACCAACAGGCCGACAGACCAACAGGCCGACAGGCCAACAGGCCGACAGGCCAACAGGCCGACAGACAGAAAGGCCAACAGAACGAACTGATCTAGGAGCTTTGACTCTGCAAACGAAACAAACCAGGTTCCGTTTGATCTGGACCTTGGTCTGGGGAGGTCTGACACCTGTAGTTTAGCCTCGCTGGTAGAGGTAATAAAACAACTTCCTGATGAAGGAGTATGTTGGTTCTATTTCCACTTTTGTTAAAAGTCGTCACTTTTATTGATTCTTACAACATTCATTGATTTTTCCCAGTTGAGGAAGATTAACTTTAACTCTGTGTTTAAAGCTGAAATAAATATTCACCATTTCATTTTCATGCCTGTTATTTTCTCTGTTCACTGGTCTTTTTACCATTTTTATGTCTGTTACTTCTGTCACTTTATGGACCCTTTCTTGTGATTTTCCACAGCTGAAGCTGCAACATGTCCTCATATCGTCTGTATTTTACTTTCTGTGAGGAGCAACACAGAAATCAACTCTGGTATCAAAACCCCAGATTATAGATTATAAACCACGGGTCTTAAAACTGTGTGAGAGGCTGAAAAGAGAATATTTGCAGTTATTAACATGGATATTGTACATTTGTACATTACTGATACAGTATTGATTATGTGAGACCTTATAAAATGTGAACCCAGTTTGATGGTTCAGATGGTTCCAGGCTCAGAAACATGAGGGGCAGACGGTCTGGAACAGGCTTCATCCTGACCTTTTCACAATGAGAGCCACGAGTCAACCGACAAAATCAATTACTACTGAATCCGGTCAACCGTTCACTGAAAGATGGTGTTTCGTCAATCACACGGGGGGGGGCAGATGACTAATGACAAATCTCCTCTGTGAAATGTCAGATCAAATCCCTGCTTTATCCTCTGAGCTGGTTGATTGGTTCTCAGGTCTGCTCTGGTCCATCCCAGCCTGGAAGTCTGCAGCTCAATTTGTTCACTTTATGCTCACATAAAATAAAAAGGGGTTGGAGCGAGAAACAGTTGAGGGGAATAGAAGTATTATTTATGGAGAAATCTGACGGGTCACTGCTTGATAAGGATAAGAATGAATGGGTTCAGAATGAGTTTTAGTGCTGCGGTGGTCAGATGATGTCATCAATTTTACACCAGTTTCCTCAAACAGAGCCTGAATACATTTAATGTACACACATACTGAGTGGAGAACATTTGGTCAAGTAGAATAAAGGAGGAGGAACCCCTGAAGTCGACCTGGACATTATTCTCTTTTCCTGTTATTTTTAGGTGTGGTTCTTGGAGTCGTTCTGTTGGTTCTGTGTTTTCTGCTGACCTTCTGAGGGTCATTATCGTCACAGATGATCTTTGATTGCATTTCTGCAGTACAATACAGGCCTTACTGGTCACAATCCCAGACTAACCTTTTACTTTGACTCCCAAACCTGGGCTGTGGATTCACTATCCTTATTACATCAGCTGTTTCCAATCCATCCATTTTCGTCCATGGTTGGGTTGAAGTGCAGCAGGAAGGAAGGTGTTTCAGACTTCCCTCTCCCCCAAATAACACTCCCAGATTGACATGCCTCCTTAAAAGATGTCCAAACAACCTGAACTGATCCTTTTCAGCGTTAAGAAGCAGCGACTCTACTCTGAAACTCTAAAGGCCCGTTTATGCTCTACGTTACAGCCGGATGTGGAGATGAGCAGATCGTTCTGTACGTCTGCTGCGTTCATTTCGTACGTATTTGGGTACGTTTTGAGAAAACTTACTGATACAGACGAAACAGAGCGATACCACCGGAGATGGTTGGGGGGGCAGTGTAGCTACAATTCAAGCAAGGCGCACAAAATGTGTACAAACACAAAGAAGAAGAAGAAGAGAAAAGATCATTGGTGAATCAAGAGCTCAGCTGAAAATCTGTTTTTCACATGATTAAATAAAGGCCCTCTTTTATAAGTCTTATACATTTACTCCACGTCTTCTTGACCCTCTTTCTTTAAGTAAACTGACTAACAGAACCGTCTGAAGTGGGCAGAGGCAAATCGCCACGTCTATTCATTTCAATAAAAAGCCTGACAGTTGGTTCGATGCCCAGCAGCGGTTTTACTCAAACAAGCACACATTTTCCCCATTTTCTGTTTTAATCCTTGTCACTGGACCTGAAAGCTGACAGAAACCACTGGTCCATGACCAGAAGTCTTTACTCCAGATTGGAAAATGAATACATATGAGCAGATGATCCTCACAGGATTCCGGGTGGAGGGACTCCTCGTGGTTTCTCCATTTCCACGACAATGCATTTCAGAAAGGTCTAAATGAGCTGTGGGTCGTCGTGTTTCCCAGAGAATCAGTCATTTTAATGACTTTTATTTCCTTTGACTCAACAGATAAAACTAAGCCCTGCTGAGCTTCAGCAAATATTTACACAGGAAGAAGAAAAATGATGTTAATGGATTTTATTACTCCTATTATTCTTTGACTGTTTGGTCGACTACTATTCTGACTATTATACTATTATAACCTCTTAAGAGCTGAGCTACAGGTCTACAGGGAGGAAGTAATGTCTACATATGAGGATAAAACAACAGTTCCCATGATGCCTTGGGAGATGTAAAGACCCAGTATAATGCATCATTACCATGGATTCAGTAAGTTGTTATTGTCTCATTAGAACTACTGTTGGGCCAGAATTTCACTGATACACAGGAAAAACAAAGTTAATGCTCACATTTAATATTTTGATATTTAGTATTTATTTTATTTTATTCTGACATTCTATGAGAGCTGCATTAAACCAATATTAACTTTATAATCATTACAATGTTCCGACTCAGTTCTTCTTTATTATTATTTAAATCCATCTCTACACAGAATCCTTCCAGCCCTCATTCTGTCTATATGCTGTAAACAACTGTTTGCTGCTCTCTGAGGTTCATATGTGTCTAATTTCATGCAGAACTGTGAGGTCTTTGAACACACCACAGACCAGCCAGTGCTACCTTACTTGTTACAAACCATAAGCTTACACTGTAGGAGATTTCTTCGATGAGATGGGATCAGTGGAATAAACCTCGGTTACTGCAGGTCATGGCTGTGCCGGTCGTCCCTGCAGTTGTGATCCACTCCCTAAAGGGTAAGCTAAACCCTCTGTGTGTGTGTGCGAGCATGGGGAAAGATTCCTGTTGCATTCTGGGCCTGCCATCACATCCTGTTGGCTCCAACCACCCACCCAAGGGACATGCATACCGCGGAGCACCTTGAGCCAGAGACACTCTGGAGCTCCTGGGGGAAGGGGCGTGAAATACGCCGGGGTTTGAAGTGTTGCCTGACGAGAAGACGCTGAGGCAACGGGCAACAAGCGGTGGGCACAACATGTAACGGACCTGCAGTCGTAAACACACACACACTCAAAGAGACTTTGCTTGACTGCATTGATTCATGTCTTCTAAGCCTCTCTGCTGAGTTACCACCTGTTGTTCCTGCTTATGTAAGAGTCCTGCTTAGATGTGGCCGGAAATGGAGATCTAATATTACAGCCAACATGCAAAGTCATGTGTGACCCTGCTCCTCTGAGAACGAAGCTTTTACTCAACGCTGGAATCATGTTTTCAAATCTATCATGAAGTCAGATGTTCGGAACACAAAGTTCTTCATCTGTGATCAGATCGACGCTCCTCATGTCGCCTTCATTCTCAGCTTACTTGACCTTTGTGTTACAAAGAGTTGTGGTGGGCAGGTGGGCTTCAGATATCTTTACCAGCAAATGGATCCAGGAATAAGCTGTGGAATTTGAGTTCTGAAAATATCCAGATCCAAAAACCCACCGCAGCCTTCCCATCAGCCCCTGCTCTCTCTCAGATTCCCTGCTTCTCCAGTTGCCCCTGTAAACACAGAGCAGCAGTCAGAGCAGGTTTCTCTGGCTGTCAGGCTCCCGCTTGGCCACACCATGAATCACCTGAGCAGAATCTGTCCAGACTTCATTGGAGGATGGTTTGAAGAAAGGATATGAAGAAGCAGACGGGGTGAAATATGTAAAAGACAAACACAAAGGACGGGTCATGGTCCACAGAGGGGCGTCCCTGTGACCCGCTTTAATGTAAAAGGTGTGTGAAAGTGAAAATCCAGTGATGATTCATCCTCATCCTGATGGAACGTCAGGTGACTTTGCTTAGTTCACAAAACATCAGAGAGCTGTGCAGCATTCTCCTGCAGAAGACTTTATCTTTTATCTTTCTATCTTTTCTCTTCAGGTTTGGATGACATCATACAACATGTATAGAGTCATTTCATGTTTACTGTTTGGTTGTTTATTCATTTATTTTTTGTTGTTTTTACATTTGAACCATCTCCCATCTAATTCAGTTGCTTAATACAGGGGTTTCACAAAGTGTTCATCCCCCCCCGACCCCTAAAATAACAGCGTCAGAGTCTCCTGACCCACCATTGGAGTCTCACGACCCCCTGGGGAGGTCACAACCCCCACTTTGGGAACCTCTGGTTTAGGAGAAATGTTTTGTGGATCTAACTTTACCTGATAGTCTTTGGATGAGTTGTTCTTTTAGATGGACAATAATATAAGTTTGATGTTTGGTGTTAATTTGCAGGAGCAATAAAAGACTCGTAATGGAGCCTCAGTGCAGATATGAGCAGCAGCTTGGACCAATAAGAAGCCTGATGATTTGTGCAGGTGGGGTTCGATGTGTTTGAGATCTTATTCTAGGTTGTGTAAAAACTCAGAGGTTTGATCTGAAGCTACAGTGACAGGAAAGAGAAAAGCCTGTTTGCTTTGTCAGCAGAGCGTGAACAATGGCCTCCACATCCCAGCATGCATCACGTGGCTCTGACAAGATGATTATGTTAATTCACCTTCATATCTGAAGGAAATTTAGCAGCAGTTGTGCAAACATTTAAGGGGATTTTCTGAGGGTGTGAATCTTTCAAAGGATAAAACTATGAACTTTTGCACTTCTCTCAGTCACAGGGAGGAAAACGCCTCCACCTCTTATTGAGACCTGGAAAAATAATTTTTCAAATTCCATGCCTTTTGTTGCAGAGATTTCCCCACCCCCCCTCACACATGGAGGCCTTCAGTTTCCCAATAAAAAATGTGAAACCGTACCGAGCAGTCGTTGCTAAAACAACAGGGGGATTAATGAAACCAATAAATCAATATCAGGGTCGGGTCCCTTTATGAAAACATCTCACTGAGACAAACTAACAGTTCATCAGATTCCTTCCCTCTGTCCAGTAAAAAGGAGAAAATGCCCGGAGCAGCTCGACGGAGTGAAGACAAAGGCTCCTATTCTTCATCCTCATCCTCAGCATATTAACGGAATAAAAGACAGCTCAGCCATTTCCACGTTGAAGCCTTGTAAACCATGAAGTCATAGTTTTAAAGCTGGCTGTGATTTCTTTGGCTCGGCACGAACTTGATGTCATATTCTGAGCAAATATCACATGAAGAAAAAGGGAGTGTGCTGATAAAAAAAGATGCTTTTTATTATTGCTGAAAAGTAAAGAAAACTCTAGTAAACTCTAGAGGTGACAGAGGGCAGATATCTATATATATATATATATATATATATCTATATATATCTATATATATCTATATATAGATATATATAGATATATATAAATATATATTCATATATCTGCACACCAGTCAGATCCTATTTATTTTCAGGAGAGAGGTTCGCAGCCAAAGGTCTTAAACGAGCCTCTTTGGGATGTGACACCTTCACAGACTGTGGAGTCAGAATGCTTTTGTGTCGAGAATGTCGTGGCTTTCCTGATGAAATATCCACGTGTTGGAAAAGGAATATTTATTGCCACTGAAAGTTACAGAACAGGACGTCTAATGAATCAAGTCAATTAGAGGCAAAATAACATTCCTTCTGTTCCACAAACAGCATCTCGTTTCATTAAACCCTCATCAGCTGTTTTATTTCAGGCCATTCTTGTCCATCCAGGACAGAACATTCAATTTATTTTTGCTCTCAATGCCAAAACGTTTTGTCAGGAGACTTGAATATTTTCCAAAAGCCTTAAAACCAAAAGCAACACTATGGGATGAAACAATTACCCAGCAGCCCTTTCAGCCGATCACCACAATGCTGATGTTGTATCTCTGCCAGAGGAGCCATCATTAACCTTCCATTAAATATGTCTCCAGACCAGCTTCCTGACGGGACCGAGGAGGAAGCTCATAAATCTCACCTTTGTGCAGCTTTTCACTTTTCTGTCCTCAACTTAAATCACTCTCTGAAAACGGCATTAATTGATTACTGTGGCCAATCAGGAGCAGCAGAACAAGCTGAAAACACAACATGTGACAAATTATCGCCCATTAAGTTGT
Organism: Chaunax sp. Z400; assembly: GCA_037577475.1. NCBI lineage: Eukaryota > Metazoa > Chordata > Actinopteri > Lophiiformes > Chaunacidae > Chaunax > Chaunax sp. Z400. The sequence goes on from CM075193.1 coordinate 3,824,192, forward strand.
TGCAGGATTTCAGATGCAACGGATTTCATGCTTCTGGACACGAACCCAGAATGACTGATGGATGAAGTCACATGATTGGTCACAAATGTTCTTTACAAATAAAAAGGCAGGTATATTATATGGTTATATATCATAACTTCAGATTCTCTGAGTATAGATGCAGCCCTCTGGGGTCGGTCTTACCTTGTGTATAAAAGATCAGCTGAGCCGCAAAAAGTTCAAATGAAAGTCTAGAACTAAGTCCATTCACCATCATCAACACAAACACACAAACTTCATGAGAAATCAATAAGAAAGAAATTTACAAAGCCTGGGTTAGAGTAAGCCTGCTGCACCTCTATCACCTCTCTGTGTCCTGTATTTAATAAAATCACCAGGAAACAGACACAAAAACGATCTTCTTTCCTTTTCTGAGACTGGATGTGATCTGGCTTCAAAACAACACACACACACATGATAATGACAGATTGCTAATGGGCCAGAGTTGCTTCAGTCAGGCAAAAATGTCTTTGAACCCAACTCTGATATGATTTAAGACATGGAGAAACAAGATCTGTCATCCACAGAAATGTCATATAACTGGAACGTGGCGGAGCAAGAGGACTTTCTGCAGAAATGTGAGGAAATTTATGCCTGAAATGACTCCAGCTTGATTCTCCTTGATGCACAGAGAAAGCTATAAGCTATAAGCTATAAGCTATAACCTATAAGCAAGGTATGAACTGGCTTCATCTCTTTTGAAGCCAGACGACCACATCTGGTCTCAGAAAACGAAAAAAACAAACACAAAAACAACAACTTTTTTTCTGTTTTCTGGAAATTTTATTTTTACTTATTCAAAACAGAAAATGAAAATTAAATTGTTCTTTATTTTATTTCACTCCTTTTTAGCCACGAAAAAGGAAAATGCCTCTTATTTCAATTTTGGTGTTTTTACCAATTATTATCCTGATTTTGGAACAAAAAAAGTCAAAACTCTGATCTACAAATGAGCTTCAATGAGTCTGAGGGTAAAAGTCATATTTCATTACATTAGTTCAGTTCCCAGGCTTTACTTAGAGCCTGAGAAGTTAATGAAGCCCAAAGTCTCTCATTAAGAAATTAGGCCTAACATCAGTGCCCCAGGACTCATCGCCCTGACTCACTAACTCATGGAACCACTAGAAATGCTGAGTCAGGACTTCTCACAGGAGTCTGCAGCTTAAATGAGCTTCCAGCAGCAGCTCCTCTTTCATTGACTTAATGGTGGGGGTGCATTCAGGCCCCATGGTGAGCCGTTGTTAGACCTGAGGGCAGACATTAGGGGGACACAAAGGATGTGCTGAAGGTGAAGAAACGAGTTTCAGAGGTCAGTGGTTTAGGAAACTGAAGCTGCTGTCAGGCCAAACCTCATCAGAGCAGAAACAAACAAGCTGCCGGTGGATAATTTAGGAAAAGATGAAGACATGAAGACGAGCCACAGAGAATGAGACGGAATCTCTAAACGGTGATTATGTGTGAGAAAACTTTGGGAAAGTCAGTCAGTGGAAAAAAAAGGAAAGCTGTGATGGATACGACCAACAGATCCAGCAGAAAAAGGCTTCCTCTCATCGCCTTTGGCTCGGAGGGACCCACCTCCCACACCGGAGCCCAGCAGAGGCCTCCTTCGCTGTTAATAACCTTTAGAAGTCCAGCAGACTCCGGCGTGCAAACCAATATGTCATCCTGCTCCCACCTCCTCTGCTCATGGAAGGAGCAGCAGGACGACGGGAAGCCGGAGGGAGAACGAGGGCGTGGAAACCAAACGGAGCAGCCGGAATTCATCTGCTGGGGTTTTAAAATCATCAAGGTTGATTCAAACAGAGTCTGAGGGGTCTGGAGCTGGGTGGGGGGCAGGGGGGGGTGTCTGAGGTGAAGACTGTGACGAGTGGAGAGATCAGGACAGGAAGGAGCTGAAGAGACGAGGATTCAGATGCTCCTGTAGGTAAACTCAAAGTAAACAGATGCTGTCTTCATCTTCTGTTGTGTGACTTCTGGAAAGGAACCGCCTCCATGTCTGGAGCAAAGTAGTTCCACAATTAAAGTTTAAATCCCAATAAAAGGGAAAGTGTTGAAGAACATCTAATCCCTGTTCCCATGGCAACCGCTCCAACACAATTTTGTGACATTTGTTTTATAACTTTTCAAGTTATCCTGCAGACAAACCAGCTGAAACATAGCAGCTAATTACTGAGGCTCAGGATGTTGGACGGAGGACGGCCAGCTGTTTCCTCTGCTTTAAACCTAATCCATGATGGAGTTAGGTTCGCTGCCCCTTCAGGCCCGTTTACACAACAACACAGTGTTTTGGGGGCATGAAAACACAAACCTTTGAGAACAGGCTCCAGAATGTCATCTTTAGAAAAGGCCACCATGCCGTCGCCGTGTGAACGGGCAGAACCAGCGCCTCTGAAAACACAGCAACACTGAGGAGGATCCATCTTTTAATTTAACTCCTAAGTATAAACTACATGTTTAATAAATGTAACATGCTTAAAGAAGTCTTTCCTGCGGTTATTTATCTGGTTCAGAGTGATTGATCTCACCTCCATCCTGTCCCTCCAGACTCCTGCCAACATCCACACATGTTATATAATGAAATGACATGAGTACAAATATACTAATGTTCCTATTGTCTGATTCCAGACTTTCAGTGAATCCTGCCCTCAGAATAATCCATCATGAGGGACGACAACATAAACACTCCATCATCTCTCTAATAATAGGCTGGCAGCACGTGGCAGCGCTGATGTGAGCGATGTCCAGGCGCCACTCACTTCCTCTCAGCCCCCCCCCATAAGGCCAGACAAATGACACCCAGCAAAGGTTAAAACAACAAATCCACCACAAACCCTCAGAGTGGTCTATGTGTGGGTTAAGAATATGGACATAGTGCAGGTTGTGCCGTCAACCTTCCTCCATCTTCTGATGTTACATGATTGTATGTCCTTCGTCTTCATCATGAGAGTCTTCAGTTATTTAAACAGTGTTCCTGTTTTCAGAGCCTGATAAATGAGTTATAGGTCAAATCTGACAAAAACAGCAAACAGGACAGTAAATTACAGTAAATTACATCTAGACACAGTTTTTTCCACCTTAACCCTTTAAGTTTTTTCCAGTTAAACAACACCACTGGAAACGTTTGGGATCAGTTTATCTACAACTATAATGACTGTGTACGGAAACAACGAAGAAGAAAAAAAGTGTAAAAACTCTCCATCCTCAAGTCGTGATGTACCTGATGACCTCACAGACAGCTGCCGATGACATCATTAGCTCTGGTTTTACCTCTTTGTATTCACTGTCATCACAACCTCCTCCGACTGTCGCCATATTTGTAGTTGACTCTTCGCTGCCCTCCTGTGGTCAAATCGATGTCGATTTAAAGGACGTATGGAAGAATGTAGGCGTTTACAGACGGACCGTTTACAGACGGACGGATCTGTTTATGAACATAGAGGAAGAATAAATAAATAAATAAATAAATGGGTCTTGAACTTCAGCTGCTGTCATATCGCTGACTCACTCGATTTAGGGCTGTTTGTAGGCAAAACAACAACGACCTCCTATTCTGACTTCAGATATTCTTTTAAAGAACAGTAACAATAACAGCGTGTTAATGCCACCTTGAACAGGTGTGTAAAACAGTCTGAATAGTCCATGATATTAATCTATATATACATACAGTACCAGTCAATAGTTTGGACACAGTTTCCCATCCACTTGAATGGGAAACTGTGTCCAAATTTTTGACTGGTAGTGTATATAGATTAATATATTAAAAGGAGGAAGGATCTTGTTTACTCACTTAACAGAATGGATTTTAATGCACCTCCAAATGAATTCAGAGTAACTATGAGCTGCAGGACTTTAGACAAAGTGCGAGAGAGATGAGATTAAGATGGTTAGGCTGTGTGCAGAGAAGGGATGAGGAGGGATATCAGGAGGAGGATGATGAGGATGACGCTGTCAGGCAAGAGGAGAGGAGGAAGGCCACAGAGGAGGTTTATGGATGTGGTGACGGAGGACATGGTTGGTGTGACAGAGGATGAGATGGAGACAGATGATCTTCTGTGGTGACGCTCAACAGGAAAAGACCGAACAGAAGAAGAAGAAGAAGAAGAAAGTTAACGTCCAGTTATTCACGTCATTCATCCTCAGGTGTTTCTGAGGCACGAAACGACACCCTATGGTGCTAAAACAACCCAAACACTTCATGCATGTCTGCTCTGTTCTGTCATCTTTCCGTGCTGAGTGAGGAAAATAATTTTAGTCCAGCTTTATCACGGATTTCCCTCACGGCCAGTGGAGCTGGAACCTCAATCCCCCATGTGATTTAATAAGTCTGTCTTCTGCCAAGTTTCAGAATGAGGTGCTGCGAGGATTTAAAGAGGGGACTCATTCTTAAAGTGAACTTCCAGGCAGGAGAAATGGTAGCCGACACACTACGCTATGCAAGCTATTAAAACAGAAGCTCAGCCAGAGGCAGAGAGAGATGGCTGAAGAAACGGAGGTGAAGGCGATGCTTTTACCATGTGTGCTGTAGGAGTTGGGCGTTTATCCAGGTTCTCCTCCTGGTGTTAAAATCGAGCCTCTCGCTCTAATAGCTCTCGCCTGTTAGGCTAATAACAAAAGCAGAACCACCAACATAAACATCACAAGTCTTTGGTGTTGGAGGGACCGAAGGGGTCTGGCTCCAATCAGGGGGGGGTTAAAGCAAACTGTCACCAAGAAAGGGAAAGAAATCTTTTTTAAAAAGAAACAAAACAACAAACGTTTGACTTTTCTAGACGCTTTAGGACAATCTGTGACATGTGAGGGGAAAAGATTAGATTTAGGCCTGAATGTGTAAACGGAGAGGAAACCTGAGGCCTTCGCACATCTCCAAGTCTTCCTCTTGCTCTTCATTCACACTCGATCACTCTGCACCAAAAGTCCTTGAAGTGTTTCTGTGGCTCCACGAAGCTGAAAGATGAGCTTCAAGATTCAGGCTCAGACCCCCTCCTGGAGTCGGACGCTGGAACCACAGCAAAGATTGGATTTCAGCTTCTCTGTACGACCAGAGAATCGGCCTCTGCCCACGGACTCCTCACACCTTCCACACAGCTCTGCGCTTCTGAAGGACTCACTGCTTCCAGAATATGTGGAGAGAAGCCAGACCTGAGACGAGTCTCCCAACCAGGCTGGAGAACAACAGGCTCAACACGGCTAAAACCCAAGCATTAATACGGCTGTCGACAATTAATCTGTCCAAGTAAATCCCAAACTATCAGTTCTGCATGTAAGAGTAGATTTAATGACCGGCCTGCTGTAAATGTGGATACATGAACATGTTTGTATGCAGAGAACTGAACCCCACCTGCCTCTGTTGTCTCCTCGGGGGTTTGGGTTTTGTTCGTCTATTAGTTTCCAGGATTACAGAAAAAATACTGGCCTGATTTTCGTGAAACTTGCTGGAAGGTTTTAGTATGTCCCAGAGAACAACCCATTACATTTTGGGGGTTACACTAATTATCTTTCACATTCAGTGAGACAAATTCCTTTATGGGTCGGGATCTCCTCCCCAGAGAGAGCAGAAGCGGTCGCACAAATGAATAAAGAGAGACGCTAGTGATGCTATAGTGACAACAACAACAATCCGTAAACATTTTTTACGATTGGAAGCACAAATAAAAACACCCACAGCTCCAAACGTGCCTGCAGGAAGGACCTTCACTGGTGGTTAAAACCACGGCAGCTGTTTGTCCCCCATGTGACCCTGTTGCTACAGACTGACCTCAAAGTAGGCTGATCATATTTACCTCCACCAAGTACATCACGTTTTCACCTGTTCACTTGTTTTGTCTCAGGATTACTCAAAAACTACCCAACAGATTTCTATCAAACTTGGTGGGAGGACAAATCTTAGGTCTGGATCCTGATGAAGGGGATCCAGGATTTTTTATTCTCCACGTCCTTCAACATTCAGTTTCAGGGGGAGTAATGCATGGATGTAGCTGAATAAAAAATCAGGCATATTTAGGGGGTTGGATTCTATGAGTGCAGATAATTTTTTGCAGATCCAGCAGAATTAAATGTTGGGCTGTTAAAAATCCAGGAACTTTGAATTATGATTGCAGGGCTTTGAGTTTGATCCTGGATGAGGAAAACAAAGTGGAAAGTTACAAAACATAGAGTTAAAAGAAAAGCATGTTTAAAAAATCTAAATAAAAACAGGAACATAGTCCAATAAAAACATGTTTCATGAAGAAATTTGAAGAAGACTCAGATCTGATCTCATGCAGGTCAGTCCAGAGAACTTTGGACCTGATAGCAAACGCTCTGCAAACTGGATCAATAAAAGTTTAGTTTGTCCTGATCTTTATTAAACTACAGCTGGGATTATTTATTTTGTATTTAAGTATGAAGTATTTATTTCCAGCCCCAGTATTTCTGCAGAGCACCAAACATCCTGACCAGGAATTAAAAAAAGCAA